>JAIMZG010001180.1:0-11160 GCA_020466075.1 Colletotrichum coccodes
ACCGCTTCCGCTCCCGCCCCCGCTCCCGCTCCCGCTACGACGGAGTCCCGTGATTCCGGACGGGACGGTGCGTGGCCGCTGCTGCGCCCGGGGAACAACGACTTCGCCAGCCCGCTTTGCCGGGTTCCCGTTCGGGCCGGGCACGGCTCGCCAGAAGCGGCGGGGGGGTCCTCGCGACGCGCTTCGGCCTAGAGGTCAGGTAGTAGTTCCGGCAACATTTAACAGAGACAGACCGTGGCATTCTACACAGAGCGACTCACGTTGAGGGAACCCGAACCGCTCCTTGGACGTATACATTAGAATGCCGTATCTCGGCCACAGAGGACGCGTTCTATAAGCCCCCATCTACAGCGCTCGCCTATGCAACTTTGCGTCTCTGCATCTAACCATCGTACCTCGGCGTCCCTCACTCAACCTTCAACGCAGGGTCAGTACTTCACATCGCCAAAAAGCACCTCCAAATCTTTCCTCTCCCCGCTATGATACACCATATCATAAAACACGCCCCCGGCCTTGTACAGCTCCGCCGGCCGCCCCGCCTCGACGACCCTCCCGGCGCCCATGACCACGACCGTGTCATAATCCGCAATCGTCCTCAGCCGGTGCGCAATCGTCACCAGCGTACGGTCGTTGTCGACCTCCCGCCGTAACACCGCCTGGATACCCTTGTCGGTCTCGTAATCCATACTGGCCGTCGCCTCGTCCAGCAACATCAGCCTGCTCCCTCTGACCAACGCGCGGCAGAGCGAAAGCACCTGGCGCTGCCCGTGAGAGAAGTTTTCGCCTTTGGCGTTGACCGTCGTCGAGAGCGCCAGGCCCGAGGCGTCCGGCGCTAATGCCGCGGTGGCGGCGGCGGCGGCGTCAGCGTCGGACTCGGAGTGTACTGGAACGACGCGATGCCCTGGCACGACTCCAGCGCCCTCTCAAGCACCGGCGCTGCGATCTTGCCCGTCGGGTCGAGGTTCGACCGCAGCGTGCCGTTAAAGAGCACGGCCTCCTGCGGGATAATGGTCAGCGCCTCGCGCAAGCGGCGGCGCGGGACCTTGGTGATGTCTATGCCGTCGTAGAGGATCTGGCCCGAAACGATGTGCGTGAAGCGCAGAAGAGAAAGGACGAGCTGCAGTTACCTGTCAGTCGAGATTGCTTCTCGGGGCGAAAAAGGGGGGTGGGGATGTACCGTAGACTTGCCGCTGCCTGTGCGGCCTATGATGGCAACTCTCTCTCCGGCCTTGAACTTGAGGTTGACGTCGGTGAGGATGTTGGGCCCGTCCTCGTCGTATCGGATCGTGACGTTGCGGAACTCGATCTCGCCCGTCGACGGCCACTTCTTCGGAACGACGTGTGAAGGGTCGTCGGTGTACTCGCCCTCTTCGGGGTACGAGTCGTCTGCATTCTCCTCGGCCTCGAGGCCGGCGTACTCCTTGATGCGAACAAACTGTCTCTCGTCAGCGGTCAAACCTCCCACAAAACGAGTTGCGTCACTCACACTTTGCAGCTCGACCTCGAGGTCGTTCATGCTACGGACCAGTTGCAGGATGGTCTGGCTCAAACCGGTCGCATTCTGGAGCGAGAAGCCCACGAGGCCGGCGCCGACGATGCCAGCCTTGGACACGGCGATGATACCGGCACTCAGGCCAACTAGGGCGGTCACCACATCCACGCGCATCGCAACCCACCGATTACAGTTAAAGTTCGCCTCTGCCGCCCGCGACCAAACCCGCAACTTATCCGCCAGGTTGTTGCCAAAAGTGTGCGACATGCCGCTTCTCGCACGAATGATCGCCAACCCCGCCAACGTGTCCGCAAACTGCGAGAAGATGGGCGACTGCGCCGACGCCACCAGGCGCTTGATCGTCACCGCGGTGCGCGTGTAAATCTCACCCACGATGATACCGATAGAGCAGGTGACAGCCGCCGGGAGCATGAAGATAGGCATGATGGAACTAATGGCAAAGATTCGAATCACCAACGAGATGCTGCTCTCGAGGAACGCGCGGAGCTGCGGGCTGACGGTCAAGTCGAGTGACGACATGTCGCTCGAGAAGCGGTTGATGATGCGGCCGACAGGCGTCTTCTTGTACCACGCTAGCGAGACGCGCATGACGGCGCGGATGAAGTCGTTGTGCAGCCGGCGGGCGGCGTGCCAGGCGCCGTTCTCGAAGACCAAGAAGACGATGGCGTAGAGGACCGACTCGGTGACGGTGAAGGCCGCGTAGATGCCGAGGTAGAAGGCGATGTCGACGGCGACGTCCTTGCTGTAGGCCTCGACCCAGACGGAGAGCCAGAGGGAGCCTCCCATCACGGCGAGCTGCGATACGAGCATCATGATCATGCAGAATATGGCGTACCACGGGCCGCCGAAGTAGGTCATGTACTTGAAGACTGTTCACCATCTTAGTTCGGCCTCGCGGCATGGTGTCAGACCAGACCACTTACACATCAATCGGGCGCTCTTCCCGCTGGCCTTCATCTCCTGAGCCACCACGTCTTTGGCCCCCCTATCGTCCGCCGCTTTGCCCCTACCGTTGGGAGAACCCGTCTGCGCCTCAACTTCAGTGTCCGAGTTGTCAGAAACATCAGTGCTCTCGCCTTCAATGTCCTTGGCAACAGCGACCGGGTGCCTGGCAACGCCGAGATTCTGTTCGATGTCCTTGATCGCGCCGTTCTCAAGCGTCACGGCAACGTCGGCCTGAGCTGCGACCCACGGCTGTTGTGCCACCAGCACGACGGTTCTGCCCTTCAACAAGTCGGAGCAGAAACATCGTTCCCAAAGTGAGGCCGCAGTCTTGGCGTCGAGGGCTGAAAAGATGTCGTCAAGCAGTAGCAGTGGCGCCTTGGAGTACAGTGCTCTAGCCAGGGCCACGCGCGCCTTCTGGCCTCCCGAGAGAGACGCCCCGTTCTCGCCGACGACGGTTTGGTCACCATTGTCCATCTCCCCCAAGTCGACGGGTAAACAGCATGCGTTGACGACGTTATCGTAGCGCACCGCCTCGTAGGCGCTGTTGAAGAGAATGTTCTCCTTGATGCTCTCGTTCTGGAGCCATGCAGTCTGCGATGCGAAAGCAACATCTTTGGGGCGGGTGATGGCGCCGCTCTCCTTCATCGTCTCTCCTAGTATCGCCAGCAAGAGCGTGGTCTTGCCGCTGCCGCTGCGCCCGATACGACATTCAACCCGCCCTCTACGAAATCGAGTGAGATATCCTTAAGCAGGAACGAGGCCGTCTTGTTCCGCCGGAATGTCGCGTTCTGGATCTGGAGAGGTCCCTCGGGGTACTCCTCCAGCGGCGTCGTGCTCTCAAAGTACTGATCCAGACGGCCAATGGCAATGATGGCGCTCGTGATGTTCCTCGACAGGAAACCGAGCTGGGTGACGTTGCGGCGGATTGTCTTGACGAGGTAGGCCGTGGTGAATGCCGTGGCCGCCGTCAGGGGCTGCTTACGCACGCCCACGTAGAGGGTGAACATGGAAATCATGGCAATGTAGGGCATGAGGGCGGTGATCTGGTTAAGCGTCACGTAAATGAGCGACACGCGCCAAAGGTCCCGCTGCTCGTTCGCGCGCGTCTCCTCGATTGTCTTGATGATGGCGTCTTCCCACGCAAAGTACTTGACCGCGCGGATGGAGGCGAGGTACTCTGACACGAGTGATATGCGAGAGTCTTGCGCTCTTCTTGCCTTCCTGGTCTGTCTGGCCATCAATTGCGCCACGAAGACGGACAGGGGCGCGGCGAGGAACAGAATCGCCGTGCCGACCAGAGCAGGCCACCCGAGCATCTTGTAGAGACCGACAAAGGCAATGATTGTTCCTGTGGGAACACCCATGGACACCATGACGATATCTCGCGAGCCAAAGATTGCCTGCACGTCGGCGGCCATCAGGTTGGCCAAGCGGCCGGCCGAGGTCGTGGACTGACCCGGCTTGCCATCCTTCTTCTTGTTCTCTTTCTCAGAGTCTCCCTTGGGAGCGAAGATGTCCTCCTCGAGCTCCATGGAGCCCATGGCCCGGTGATACAGTTCCTGGGTCAAGGCGGATCTCAAGCGCACCACCAAGCGCGTCGACGTGAAGACGTACTGCTGGAACAAGACAGAACGCGAAAGCGGACCGCAGAACATCAGCAGAAGCCAGAGCCACGGCCGGACCAGGGCGCCCTTGGGATCAGCGAGGTAGGCTAGCAGCTGATACAGGCCATAAGGGGCGATCAGCTCGCAGGCGTACGCAGTAGAGATGTAGCAGGCCATAAGCATCACCTCGCTCCGTAGGAAGTAGAAAAGCGTCCACGTCGTCGTCACACCCTTGACCCTCGCCTTCTTGATCTTCTCAAGCAGCAACAGCGGCTCGTCGTACCACGGCAGCCGGGGGAGGTCGTCGAGCGCAACCTCGCTCCTCGCGCCCTTCCACATCAAGGGCGTAAGCCACTCGAAAGTGAGATAGTACGTTGCCCAGCTGCAAACCTCCTCCGGCGCGGGCCCACGGGCCTCGTAACCCTCCGGCACATCGTGCGTCAGCGAAGGAGGCACCCATTCCCTCGGCGTGGTGACAGCGACGACGAAGGCAGCCGCCAAGCTTGCAAGGCCGCCCCTAACCGGCGTCGCGATCGCACACTCGGCCGAGGCCTCGATGCATGGCAGCACGGACGAGGCAGTCAGGATCAGCAACTCGGCCGCGAGGACAAAGTTGACCTGGTGCAGCGCGACATGGCGCCACTCCAGGTCGTTGACGAGCTCGAGAGGCCGAAGACGAAGGCGTAGCCTATGGCGAGAGCATTGATCCAGGGCGCCTGGCCGCGGGCGCTGGCAAGGGCGAGGAAGACCAGGGCCGCTGTGCGGGAGAGCTGGGCGGCGAGCTCCCAGGGCCATCTGATGGCCGCGGCTCGGATGTCGGAGCGTGATGATGACGGGGACGACGGTTTGCTGCGGCGGCGCAGCAGGCGAAAGGCGGTCCAGAGGGCAGAGAATACGAGAACGAGGGCTTGGAGGTAGCCCGACTCGGCGAATTGGGTGATGTCGTCGATCCAGGACAGATGTCCGTGGCTGTTTGAGGTTTTGTCAGTTTGTCCATGTTCATGGCTTCGATCCAGACTAGAGTGGGTTAAGTGGGCGAGAGACTATGATGAAAGTGTGAGCCGGCTTTGCGCGCACTCTCGGTGCGCGTGCGCGTTGAAGAGATGGAGGAGTCGAGGGTCGGTTGGGCAAAGCCTAAAAATCCATCTCCGGCCCAGCGGGAGAGTTGCGCAACGTTGCGATGCGGCTGTAACGCTCTTGCGCCGCCGATTTAGAGCTGGACTACTTTCCCGGTACAACGGCAATCAAAGGCAACGCCACACAAAAACTCACTTCTGGATGCTTGCCAACAGGGTCTGAGAACGCGAGCGTGCTGTGGCTGCGACCGCAAAGGCTCGCTCGGTGAAAAAGTCTATCATCATCGAAGAACGGCGAAGAATAGGAGATGCCCCAAGCCGACGCGGTGTGTCAACCCGTGCGCCTCCTCGTCTCTTCGCGCTTTCGTGATGTGGGAATAGGCGGGATGTCGAAGATCGTTACGGGCACGTCATGGGTGACTTGGCGGAGAGCGAACGTGATATGCAGGTGTTCAGAGTAGGGGAGGGTATACGGCCGGGTCTAGGGAAACAAATGGAAGACAAGGACTAGTCGAACAGATTCTACAAAAAATAAAAATAAAAAGAAGATAGATTGTCAGAAAACACCCAAACCCCGGTGTTGAAGGTGGTGTATGAGCCTCCCAGACCGTTGGATTCGCGTTGTAGTATTCGTAAGAAGTGATAAGATACGGCGGGAGCATGGGGCAGACAGCGAGAGTGAACATGGGGGGTTTCAAGCACCGCCAGGGAAGTGGATTCCGCCTCTGTGCTTCTGTGAACTAGACCACCCCGGCTAGGCAGGCACCAGTGGATGCATTCGTCCTCTCGTTCCTTCAGTGAGTCGCGTCCTCGTTGCCCCGGCGTCCTAGGAACGGATGGCGGTGAGTGGACAGTCTGGCAGACATGGCAGAGGTGACGAATGGTGCGAAAGCGGCTCCCAGATGTTGCCATTGCCAGTCCACCCCCGAATCTGTCCAGTGACGTCTACTGACCCAAACCGAGCGTGAGATCCTGCCGGCTCGGGACCGTTGGTGGGGGTGGTGGTGTAAAACAGCCACTTCGGAAGCGGACCGACGTGTTGAAGAGCAGTACCCAGATGCCAGCGAATCGGCGCTTGGTTTCGGTCGGTGAGTGTCTCCAGGGAAGTGCCCAGCTTTTGCCGGGGAACCAAATGATAAGGCAGGCCGATACAGACGGGCACCCCTGCTAGGAACGTCTACTAATCCAACAAGTTTTGAACGACCGCCCTGCGCTGCTCCGGTATCTACACCGGCATGAAACTCCAGTGAAAGTCCAGGTGCCTGAAACGGTGAGCCGCCTCCTTCCCTTGTATGCTAGCATGCTTCCTCTAGCTCCCGCGGTGGCTTGAGGCTGTCGACGAGCGTCGCCTCCCATTGGTTTGGCCAAAGCTTGACTGCGTAGGAACCAACCTCTCTTTTCTCTCTCTCTCTCTCTCCCTGCCGACTCTGTGTGACGCTCGACCCAGCATTCAAGCTTCATGGTTTCCTGCCAAGATGCGGTGTGAAACCGAAAAACCACCACACAAACACGTAGCCCGAGCTCCGACGGAGGCCGCTCATCGAATGAATTACAGCTTGCCAGTCCACAGTCTCTCGGTCCCCAACGTAAGAATGGATCAATACGCCTGGCTGGTTGAGAAACAGCCGCGTCGAACTGCTATCTGTCGGCCAACTCTTATCCACTAACATCATGAACATTGTGTGTTGGTGTCGGACCGTACCCGACGGCCGCTCTCAACCCCACACTCCAACGTCGGCGCCCAAGGTCCTTGCCCAAATCGGGCAGGTCCAGTGTGCAGTTTGTCGCCGTTTAATTGGAACACGATCGTCATTCCGAATGGATCTCATTGACGACTCTGCATTGTCGTCGCCGGTCGTTCGCGTTCGGCACGGGTTTGACGGACATGCGTTTGCCGACCATGAAGAGCAGATACGGGAGCAGTGTAGACTCAATTCGACTTGTCTATTTTTATACTCACAACTATTCGAATTCTCGCACGCACTTTGCTGGCTGGGATTCTGTTCATTATATGTACGTTGTTCGTTGTCTCTCAAAACCGCCCCAGACCGGGGCTTGCGAGCACTTTCGCTTCCAGTAACGCCGGTCCACCCGTTGGACTTTCCCAAACGTTGACGCCCCGGGAAATGCAATTAAAAAGCGCCCATCATCCGTTTCCGTGCCGATACCGATTTTGGGGCACGTGAATGTCCAACACGGCCAGTGCCGCAGTTTAATCTGCCTTGATGGCGCTGCCGACATGTTAGCTTTGCCGGTGGGTTTCGAAGCTGGAGAGCTTACCCGTAAATCCTACGGACAAATGCGTACGCGCTGAGGAACCCGACGGTTCCCGTCAGGAGACCGTACACGCAGCACGCCATGAAGCTGTAGCTGAAGAAGAGCATACTGCTCACGAACCCAGTGATGTGCAGCTTGAAGAAGTAATACCACACGCAATACAAGAATACCCAGACGGCGCTGCCGCCGCCAACCATGAACGACTGCCACCACCAGTTGTAATTCTCCGAGCAGAGCTGGATGTAAATCGTCACTACCGTCACCTCGGCGATCGTCAGGATGAGAATCACCGACACCACTGCCAGGAAACCGAACACGTAGTAATAACCGCTCTTGTCCTGCCAGACCGACTGGAAGACGAAGAGCAGCTCGATGAAGATGACCGCAAAGGGGATAAGTCCGGCGAGGAGGACCGACTGCAGTGACTTGATGTACCACGCTTGCTGCGGGACCTGGCGGGGGATGACGCTTGTCTTGGTGGGGTGCTCCCAGTTTCCACTGCGGACGAACCCGAACCATGATCCAGCGTAGACCAGAGGAACCTGGATACAGAGCCAGAGGAAGACAATGGCCACCAGGGTTCCGAACGGAATAGCCGTGCTGGAAGCCTGCGCCCACACGAAGAGGTTGAGAATGAAGACGACCCCAAAGAGGAGGCCTGGGAATAGAATGGCAGTGACCAAGGCGTTCTTTCGGAAGTCCTGCCCGTCAAATGTCTTGTAGACCCGCGCCGAGAAGTATCCGGAGAAGAGGCCGGCGAAAACGAACAGGCCAACGCCCACGCTGATGAAGCCACCTCGAAAGCTGGGGTTGAGAATGCCCAATGCACTCAGGAGAACAAGCCCGACAGCCATGAAAAGCAGTTGCATTCCGGATCCGACAAGGGGCGCCAAGAGGTATCCGTACTGAGGTGTCCTGAAAACGTCGGCATGCAAAAGCTTCCAGCCCGTGACATCCTCCAGAGCCTCGTCGTCCGAAGACACGTCCGCGTCGCTCTCGGCGTCGTTTGCTTGGTCGAGCAGTCCACCAGACTTCTCTGACAGCTTCGGAGACCTGTTTCCCGTCTTCTTGCGCTTCAGCCTCGGTTTGCCGTCCTCGGGAGGAACCTCATTGTAGCCCTTGATATCGGAGCGAATCGTCCTGGCCAAGATCATCAAGACAATGCCCGTGAGAAGACCGCAGATGATGAGCGAGTTGACGATGGCCAACCAGTGAATCTTCTGGCCCTCCTCTTGGTTGACAAAGTACAGATCCCAGCGGCGCGACCACTCGACGTTGTTGTCCTCGCGGAAGTACACCGAGTAAGTGTACGGGATGGTAAGCCTGGCATCGTCGTCGAAGTTGTCTTCGTCTTCGGGGTGGTAGGAGGAATCGGGATTCGGCTTCGACGTGTCGGAAGATTTGTTCGGGGCCAGGTACAGTTCGAAGTTCTGGTCAATGTTTTGCAGGTCCGCGGGACAGCCGTTCTCGTCGCGTTTGTTATTCGGGCCAATGCTCTTGGGGTACACCTCGAATCCCACAACGACCTTTCCGCCGCGTTCGCCGGCTTTTCCAGGCGCCTTGCGCCAGCGGATGACGATCGTGTGGTGATTGTTGATAAAGTAGCGCGGCTTGCCGCTGCTCGCTGAGTAGTCGGTGAAACCCAGCTTGAAGCCGGCAGCGTAGTACTTGCGGCTCTTGTCGACGGTCACGAAGCTCGTCGCACCGGGAAGGTTGTCGACGATCCACTCGGTGACGTAGCCGTCTTGTACCATCTTTTTGGCCCTCCGCATGTCCCTCCTGCTGATCTCACGGTTGCACAGCAAATTGCACGACTTGTCTTGGCCGACGACCAGGTCGATGTCGGACGTCTTGATCCTGTCGCCACGGAGGACCTCGCCGAGATTCAGAGGGATGCTCTGTCCACTGAGCAAGCCGGTGCCGGGTCTCCGCCGGCCCGTCGGCGGGCACACGAAGGGGAGGTCGTAGTAGGCATACTGCAGCTGGGTGTTGTCGGAGTAAACCTTGTTGACTAGCAGAGGAATCTGCTCGCCGTCCTTGTAGCTCTTGATCGACCAGCCTGTTGTTCGCGATAGTCAGCACCGTTGCTTGGGGATTCAAGTTCCGAAACTTAGCAGGGGCGCCGAACCTGGAATGTAAAAGGCGTCGGCCGGTATAGCGAGCATCAGGGAGACGAGGCATCCCAAGCCGGTCTTTAGCACCTGGCGCATCGTGAGTTGTCGGGTCGCGAGTCGTCGACTATGTTCCCATGCACCGTCTCAACAATTCCCTGTAGGGAAGTAGATGGTCTCCAAAGAAGAATGAGCGATCTGTCCTATGGTTGTACAATGGGCGGTGGCAAGAAATCGGAGCGATTGCAGAAAATGGACCGAGATAGAAATAAAGCTAAGACGGTCGTTCGCGTTCAGTCGAGGGTCCGTGGCTGCACGGTGTCTCTCGCGCCACGACGCCGCAGATGAGAGGGGGTAGCCCAAAGACTGGATTCGAGGGAGCCGAGAAAGACGAAAAGGTTACCGGGAGAAACGAGTGGAATCGGTACCGAGTACCCAAAGAAGTCAAAAAGAGTCAAGGTCAAAATCTAGAAGACCGTGTTGTTGGGAATTACGCAGTTCAGCCACCGTAATCGTCTTCCGAAACGGGATCAACCTTGGTACGAGTTTGCTGGCTGCGCGTGTGGGAGGAATAGCAGTAGACCAAGAAGCGCAAGAAGGGGGAAGGGTGGGAGAGAAACCGCAAACTCAAGATGAGACGGGGAGGGGGGGGGGGAAGAAGTACAAACAAGAATAGGCAAGTGAAAGAACGAGCGAGACCTGGACGGAGACGGGACGGAATGGACGGGAATGGGGATGGGAATGACATGGGCCGGGGCGCACGGTTCAAGGCCACTTTAATTGACCACCTGAGGCGAGGTCGCTCATGTAAAGATTCATCGATGGGACTGCTTTCAGAGTCCAGAGATGTTGTGTTCCATCGCGGGCGTTGACTGGCATACTTTACTTCTCTTTCGTTTGGCATCTCGTCTGGCCAAGGGGCCCCTCCTGTCCCCTCTTATCTCGCCGTTGCTGCACCCAGACACTCGGCGGAGGCTTATCGCAATCGCTACTGCAGCAGTTGCAGTTAAACCCGGGACGAATTAGAAGGAAGGCGGTGCACACTGCAGATTGCAGACTACAGATGCTGGTTATTTCCCCAACCCCTATCCTATATCTGCCGCCACCCGCTGTCCAAGAGCACCAATCAAGGCGTTCTGTTGGGGGAGCTAAATCCAACCGACACGAGAGGAGAGGGGATTTGGGGGTTCGAATGCAGCCAAGATCAAAAGGGTTTGGCGCTGTCACGTGTCTTCTTTTTCGAACGTGCAATGTCATCTCTCGAAGCCATCAGGAGTCGAGCCGTCGTTTGGTCGGTCTCAGAACTTGCACAGTGTACCTCGGATTCGCGCCCTCTAACCTTCTCCTCGGCTGTGATGCCGTATGTCACTGACTCAAAAACTCCATATAAGCTGTTGAAGTGGGTACGATCGTCGTCTGCCAGTCGGCCTTAGTCACGCGGCTACAGTGCTATCAATAGAAGCATTGAAGCAAACCTCATCCATCCTCCAAGAAGGCCACCTCGAGCAATCATGATGGGGCGGGTGGGCCGAAGGCGGAAGCAAGATATCGTCATTCATCATCCACATCAGTCACTTCTCCGTCTTAATGTTACAAGATGGCCAAGCTCGCGACGTGTGCAATGCAACTTCTCC
>JAIMZG010001181.1:0-63628 GCA_020466075.1 Colletotrichum coccodes
CCCCGGGCTCCCCTCCGCCAGGTTCAAATTCTCAAAAGGGGGGTTGCAGGATACATCGGTCGCAGTACTTGACTTGACGACCTCTCGAGCACCCCATTACGCAAACTAACCAGAACCGAACCAGACTAGGCAGGCCAAATGCCTCGAGTCTCCGTCCCGATACCAGACACCCTTCGCTCGTGATCACCATGGATCAGACCGCTACCTCAGCCTGACTGCTGCTCGCTCGATCCAAACCCGTGCGCGCCATGCCCGAAGCTTATTTCCACATCCCAGGCCCCCTTACCAGTCTTCGTCTTCTGCCCAAGAACCATAACATAACATCACTTCTACATCCCCTTTCCCCTTAACTCCTTCGGCATTTACCTCCGTACTGGCCAAACGCGCGCGGTCCACTGCAACGACAGTCCTTCATCGTACTCGCCTTCACCACGGCCCTGCCGCCAACACGCCCACACTACCACATCATTCCGCATCATCCGCAGAGCCAGTAACAGCAGCAGCACGACCTACGACGATTCGAACCCTCGGTGATCCTAACCGAGAGGACTGCCCACCATCGAATAAAAGAGGAGACCGAGACCACGGAATCATCTCTCGACCGAGATCAATATCAACCGTCACCGACCCCCCCGACGGCCTCGCTCGACCCAGATTTCTTTGCGTGTCCCAACCGTGCCATCGCTCCTGTTCCCCCGCAGAACTTTGTCTGTTGGACCACCTCGAATGGGCTACCCCACCTGGGCCTGATTCAAAATGGTGAGTGTAGTGGTTTCTCGTCATCGCCTATCTCCGTCGAGGCATCCCGCATGGAGGGGTTTTGTTGTTCGTTTACCACCAACGTCATCTTGGTCGATATTATCCGCGTCATCGCCCTTGTTTGTTCGGCCCCTCCGTCACTATCCTATTGCGACCAAGGCACATTGATCGACTGCTTCGCGCTGACTATGCTAACCATACGTGCAGCCCGTTGCAAAGGCTTGCGCCCCGTGCTACTACCAGAAATCAAAATGCACCTTCTCCGAAGGTAACCCGCAATGCGATCGTTGCATGATGAATGGCCGGGACTGCGTATTCGTACGCCCCGTGCCTCGGTCTGCCGTCAAGGGACGGTCAAAGGTTGCGGTCCGGAGTAAGATCATGGGCGGCGGCGTACCATGTCCGAACCCGTTCCCTCGCAAGACCAACATTGTCGTCCCGACGACGACGACGACGATGACGACGACTGTGGCCCGCATCGATCCCGTTTCGAGTCCAGTGTCGCGAAAGCCCAGTATAGCGACCATCGCGAGCGCTGGCAGCCCACCTGACGACGCCTCTTCCGACTCATCCACCGAGTCGGCGTCGAGCCCGCCGTCGAAGATCCTAGAGTCCCTCAGTCCATACGGAAGCACGCTGAGCCGCTTGGGTACGGCGGAGCGCAACTCGCTGTCCAGGCTGCTGCACAAATCCAACTTCATGCAGTACTTCATCGGTCCCACGTTCGTCGACAGCATGCAGCTCGACATGACGGTCCACCTGTTCTCCATGTTCGACCAAGGCAAGGACGCCTACATCGCCATGTACAGCGCGTTCGCGGCGACGATGGGGCTGGAGACGGGTGAGTACGATCCGGAAGCGAACCTGCACCGCGGAGCGATGGCCGTCGAGCAATTGCGGTCGTGCCCGTTACCCACGCTCAAGCGCGAAGAGCTACTGCCGTGGGCCGGCCTTGGATTGGGCATCGTCTACTTCTCCAACATGGCCCTCGGAACGAGCGCCGCTCCCGTGCGCCGATACGTCCTGAGCCACATACGCCACCTTCTCGGAACAGCGCAAATCTCCAGCACGCGGACTCACTACATACTCGTTTACATGACGGCCGTCGATATCAACGAATGCCTCATGCAGCGCGAACTGCCGGTGTGCGGCATTGCGCCCCCAGAAGAGGGCCACGTCGACGCGTACGTCGGCGTGTGCATGCCGCTCCTGCAGCATCTCTACGAGCTGTGTCGCATCAGCTACCACCTGTTCCACGAGGTCGACGTTGAGGAGCAGACGCTGGCGCTGGACGTGCTGGAGAAGCGAGTCGAAGCGTGGCAGCCCGTCATCCCCCCCGACTTCACGAACCGCCTTACCACCAACGAAGTGATTCACATGCTGGCGCAGAGCCGGATCTACAAGACGGCTGCGATGCTCTTCATTCACAGGCTACGCTACAAGTTCGGCGAGAAGGACGAAACGGCATCCGCCATGTCGAAGAGCATCATCTCGGATCTCCAGATGACGCTAACGGTCTCAAAAGACACGCAACGCTGCGTCAGCTTCCCCTACATGTTGGCCGCCATCGAGGCCAAGGACGCGGCCGAGAGAGAGACGGCCTTGGGGGCAATGAGGTCGCTCACAGACTCCTTCAACACCCGATACAAGAACAATATGGAGGCGTTCCTCGCGGCCGTTTGGGAAATGAAGGATGCGAACCCCGGAATGACTTGGCTCGACATGATGCCGAGCCTGCCCCCGATCTCGGTGGGTGTCTAGACAACCGACGCTTTTTTCTCTCCCCCCTCTCTCCCCCTCTCTCTCACTCACTCTCTCTTTTTGGGAGTCACTCGAGACCATTTGTTTCATTCGGACCAGGCGACGCGACAAAAGTGGGAGATTTCACTCTTGTTTTATTCCATGTAACGACTGATGGGTGTGTTTATAATGCTTTACTCTTTTTCTATTATTTTTCTTTGTACGACACGAGGCAAGCCATTGTTGCTTGAGTTTCTAGTCGTTCGTCCGCTGGTGCTCGGAGCTATCTCCTCGGGGAGCCCAGCCTGAGACTATTTTATTTATCCGGCGCGGCGGCGCCTGCTTGAGGCCAGGGGGAGAGCATGGGAGGGATTCCACAGCATTGCTAAATCAAAAGGGCGACAGGGGGGACAGTTTAGATACCTCGGTAGGAACGCCGAATGTCATGAAAATGCCCGCTCACGATGGGAACCGAGGGATGTCGATGGCGCTCGGCCTCGAGGAACTTGTGATACCATTACCTCGTTTCATTACCAATACAGACATGAAAGTACTTCATCCTCTCGGATCAGCACATCTTGGTTTTCGTACCTGTCTCGTCGCTCCGTGCCCAACACTCAAAGAGATGTCAAGACGGTCGTTGACCGAGCAGCTCCCGCATGTTCTCCGGCGTTGGCACTGGCGGCACTGGGGTTTCATGCCAGCATCGGTCCTTGAGTGCGCTCGGAATCGCATGAATGAGGCCCGCCCATGCGCCGCCGGAAACCTTGTTTCATTTTCGCCAAATCTAAACAGGGACCATGTTTGCGCTCGTCCAAAAGTTAAATATACAATAGGCGCCTTGAGAGTAGAGGGCTCGTCCCGCATTGGATGGCACCACATGGCACATGCTGGGAAGAAGTCGCTGTTTGTGTTTCAGTCCGCATAACCCCTTTGTCCCATTGAGCTGCCATCTGGTTGTTGACAAATTAAACAAGCTGGTGCGAGTTCGCCCAAAGGAACGGAGCCCTGAGTTCATCTGGGCAGACGCTGGTCCGTTGGAGGGAGGCTGGCCTTGGTGCAGCCACATCGAGCATGTGCAGCCGCACCAGAAGCATCATCAGGCGAAGTGAACCTCCGCAGAGCGGCTAGCCCCGTTCACCCACCTCGGGAGCCTTGCGAAGAACTCGAGACCACACTAGCGTGCCGGTGTTGACGCCTCAAAACAAGGAAGAACACTTGGAGGGTGCGAATGGCATCGCAGCATTGCGCGCGTTGGCCACCTTCCCGAAGCTTGGGGATGCCAACGCTCGAGTAATTCACAGCCAGAATCGACGATGGACGGCCCGAGAAACCCCACAACCAGAGCACAGGACTCAGGAGTCGGGGGTGGCCCATCCACTCACCGTGCCAGTGAACTCCGTCGTCGGAGATTTCACCCAGAGGTGCCCCGTCGTGACGTTTTGGGTGTACCCGGTAAGGAAAAGCTTAACTATATTGCCAGAAGAATTCTTCAACACAACGACACTTGTCTCTTCGGCAGCTTCTTCCGAGGAATTCTTGCCGTTCTTGCCATGCCTTGCTGCATCATCAACACCCCACGGTGCTCACAAAGCGTTTGGGCCAAGGATAGCCGTCGTCGGCCCGTACTACCTACTCACTGTATCCTCTTGTTAGTTTGACAATCCACTCTCCCTTCGGGATGTCTGCTAGGAGATTGTAGACCGATTGGCAGGGCTGCTTTAGGCGAGTGAGTAATGGTCTCGGGCGTGAAAAGGCAGCCTCGCGCACACACAAGAGTTAACAACCCAACATCAACATACACAGCATGCATTATAATCCATCGTCATGTCACTCCCCTGGGGAGGCCCGGTCCACGAAACCGACATTGAACTTGGGCTCCTCAAGCTGTCTCAACGACGACGAGGTGGGAAGAGTCGAGGAGCAGCACACAGGGGGAATCAGGGACATCGAAGACACGTAGACATGTGGACGTGGAAAGAAGATGTTTGACGCATTCGGCGAGCACGGGGAATTTGACGATTTGCGAAAAGTTTGGCATTGAACACATGCGGACGAAGCGCGCTCCATTGATGAGATTGGCGCGTGCCCGCAGACGACGGGACTATCGAAAACGTTCCGAGTCATTGAGCGGGGGCGTGGGTGCTCGCTCTCCATCGGCCTCGGCGCTTCAAATGTACCCGAGGCCGAGGGGTCCTGGGAATCGACCTAGAGAGTGTCACCCACTTCCTCTGGTTGACGAATTGGTGATGTTCATATGCGTCCGTTCGGGTCACGTAAGTCACCAGCCAAGGAGAGAAGTTTCGCATGTCACAAGAATCACGCCATGTCCGACGCACCGTTGCCCATCTCCGCCAACATGGTAAAGGAACCGGCATCCACTTCAGCGACTCAGCCGCCTTCGCTGACACACACAACCGACACGCCGCCTTCGGTTCCATCTCAACCTCCGACGGCCGTGAACGACAGCAGCAGTGGCAGCAATCCGAGTAGTCGTCCTAGCTCCGGAGTCGCAAGCGGAAGCGGGGCCAGCGGCACCGGCCGGAAGATCGAGCGGTCCTGCCAGCTCTGCCACCGGCGCAAGGTCCGCTGCGACAAGAAGCTGCCATGCTCGTCCTGCGCCCGCGGCGGCTTCCAATGCTACTATCCACCGACAGACCGGCCTGTCCGCCGGGCCCGGAAAACCACCATCGCCGACGTGGCGAGCCGCATCTCGGACCTGGAGAAGACGCTAGTAGCCGGGGCGGGGCAACAGCATCAAGCCGCGTTTCGGGCGTCTCCGGCGTCGGTTCCTGTCTCGGATTTTATGTCGAATCTTCCTGCGACGGCGACTTCAAGACCAGTGACAGCACCGGTTTCGGTCTCTCACGGGAAGCATGCAGGTGACGAAGTTCTGGTCCGAACGGGGTCGTCAAACCAGTATTTCGACGAGGTTCTCATCTCTCGCGTCATAGAGGAGGTGAATTGCATTGTGCAAAGCCTTGCTTCGTGCCGAACAGCGATGTACTGACGTCTGATTCAAGGACCATGATATTCGGTCCGTCTTGACAACACCCGGGAGCTGGGCCGCTCCCCAAGATGCTCCGTCGCCGTTCAACCCAATGGGTATCCTCTCAGCCCCGGACTACAAGAAGGATCTCGCCGACCTCCTCCCTCCTAAATTGGGCGCCATAGAGCTGTGGAAGAACTACGTCGACAACGTCGAGATCTGCAACAAGGTCCTTCACCGGCCGACTGCCGAGGTTCTCGTTTACACGGCCATCGACGACCCCCGCAACGCGCCCATGGAAGCGATGGCCGTTATGTTTGCCGTCTTCTTTGTTTCGACCATCGTTCTCGATCCAAGCTCGGTTCAGAGCCTTGTCGGGGAGGATAAGGCGACCAGCCTTCATCGTTTCAAGACGGGGCTTGAGCAAGCCTTTGCCAAGGCCGACTTCCTCGAGCATCCCTCGGTCAAACTTCTGGAGGCTCTGGCTGTCTATCTAGTGAGCGCAACCAGGGGCCACCCCGCTCTCCTGGGTGTAGATTATGCTAATGGTGCTTTGTAGGCCGCCCTGAGGATACATAATCCTGGCCGAGGCCTGTGGACCTTGAACGGCCTAGCGATTCGAGCTGCGCAGTCCATCGGCCTGCACAGAGATGGAACGAAACTCGGCCTCTCCCCTTTCGAGTCCGAAATCCGGAGGAGGATCTGGTGGCATCTCCTCGGACGCGAGAGCAGGGCCTCAGAAGATTATGGTATCCAGAACCCAACGAGCTTCAACATGCATGTCGGCGTGAGCTTCCCGTCGAACCTAGAAGACAGCGACCTGTACCCCGAGATGAAGGAGATGCCGCCACCGAGACACGGCTGGACCCAACTCACACTGGGTCTGATCAACATCCAGATCGGCCGCGTATGGCATCGCCTGGCGGCAATGGCCTCGTCATGGGCCGAGAGCCCGGCCCCCGAGTCCGTCCGTGCCCAGGTTGTCCAGGAATTGCGTGACTACGCAGAGGGCTACCTCCGACACTGCAACCCCGTGATTCCTCAGCAACGTCAGACAATCCTGGTCTCCCGCTTCATCATTCGCAAACTCGATCTCGTCACTCGGCAGCAATGGCTTCACCTTGACCACCCAGAGGACCGTGAGTCGTTCGCGACGGAGGAGAACCTCGAAGAGGCGCTGGACATTCTCGACGCGGGCATGAGCCTGGCTTCAGACGAACTCCTGCGGCCTTTTCGGTGGTCGATGGGGGCATACCCGCAATATCACATGCTGCTGTATGTGTTATGGCACTTGTGCGTTAAGCCGGACGGGCCCAATGCAGAGAGGGCGTGGATAGCAGTGGATGAAAACTTTGCGCTCATCAAGAGTGCAGTTCACGGGTTCGGGCCGGCGACGAAGCTCACGATTCTCGGTGCGTTGAGGGCCAAGGCGCTTGCGGTACGCCAGGGGCTTGCTCAGCAAAATGGTGGAGGGGGCGTTGATGCAGGCGATGGCGGCGGTGACGGCGCCGAGGGGAATGGCAGAGCGAACAACGAATCATACCCGACTCCGGGAGGAACCGAGGACAGGCCCGAGGCTGAGGGGGCAGAAAACACGTCGGACGGCCCGGGACTTGCAGACGAAATGGACTGGAACACCGTGATGCAAGATTTCCCGGACTGGAGCACGCTGGTGAACGAGTTCCAGATGGATGGGCTGGACTTCCCCAACTACCTGAACTGAGGTTGGCACTGGAAGCGAGCCTCGGCGTTGGGTTCCGATCCTCGCAAGAACGGCATGTCACTTTCACTAATCTTGTACCAACACGCATGTAGAAACTTGCCCTTGAATGCAAGTCCTGACTACGAACGACGTTTATTTATACAACAGATTCGAAATAGACCCCAGCATGCAATTATACCTACGTTGTTATAGTATTGCGTTATCAACTCCAGTCTTGTCTCGGTTCGTCTTAGATTCGTTTTTATGAAAACGAGCCCATGTAGACTGAACTTGCATGGGACGCCCTTCGTGGCCTGTGGTTTTGGGGCTGGCTGTACCATGATCTAGAGTATAACCTGTCTTGAGTCTACTGTCGTTATCCATTGCGCCGATGGTTTAGTGGTAAAATTCTCCGTTGCCATTCAGCAGCGTCGGGGAGCCGGGGGTTCGATTCCCCCTCGGCGCATTTCTTTTGCTCTCCTCTTCACAGACGAGGAGCTCAACTTTTACTTGCTTGCAGTTAGTTGTTGGACAGGCCTTATGTTCCTACAGTGTAAGATCGGTTAGTATCTTATCCCTTGACAGAGGCGAATGTCCGTGCAAGCAACATATATGCTATTGGGTGTTCTGTGCAAATTTACTACTAGGGCTGCTTGCTACTTACTTAGTTGTAGTACATCTTGTAGTCATACTCGTACTCAGCGAATCAAGCTGGAATAATTTCTTAGGTCCCGAGAGGTAAAGAAAGCTATTAATCAGTCAAGTAAGACAGTCAAAATTGTCTATCATGGAGGGAAAAGCCAAGTGCTCAAGCATTGAATCTCCAAGGCTGCTATTAATCAACCTCGCCAAAACACCCGAATGCGATCCCTTGGATATTCTTCTGCAGAACACAGCACACCGACGCGGTCAGATGCCCGAGTCGTCTTGGAACGGCCACACCTTGGGATTTTGGTCGTGGCTTTCCTCGCAAGCTATCCATGTTGTATTGTCCGGGGGCCCCTTGGGACCAGGCCACAAGTTCTTGCACTCTCCCTGCCAAGTACGCCAGCTATCGCAGGTTTCGTTCGCTGCCCTGATCGCATCGTCACTGTGAAACGGCCAGATGATGTTCGCGTCCTCCTGACGCTCGTTGACCTGGATTCCCAGCCCGAACGAGGCGTGGCTAGCGATGTGGCAATGCATTAGCCACATCCCCGGGTTGTCTGTTTTGAAGGCGATGACAACGTAGCCGTTCCTCGGCAGGAGTACCACATCTCGCCTTGGGGGGTTGTCGAATTTGAGGTTGAGGTCGCTAGCGTTGTACGTCTTGTTCTCGGCCTGTTCAAGAATGGCGAAGTCATGTCCGTGGAGATGGATCTAGAAGTAATTAGCCAATGTCCGCTTAGGGGTCATGTCAACAGGGGTGTGCTTGCAGGATGTGCGCCGAATGATGTACGCTTCTTTGGGTTACCAGTGAGAGCAAGGTAGACCTATGGTTGAAGGTCAGCCATGCGGCCTCTAACGGCAATGAAGGGGAACACACCCAGTCTCTATCGCCACCGTTCTCGGGTGTCATGACCCACGACTTTGGCCAATCGCCAGAGAAATCAGACAGATGCAAGAAGCTTGGGTCACTGAAGTTGATCTGCAGCGGTGTAAAGCCTTCACCTGCGTTTGGCTCGAAGGAGAATCTCACAAGTGGGAAAGAGTCGGGCTTGGCCGTGCCGTTGAATTCGAGACCAAAGAGTTCGGGTTCGGCTCCAGCTCCATCAGCGCCCTTCTCATTGCCGACGTACCACGGGAGCTTTGGCCTTAGAGAAGTGTAAGTCTCGTCTGAGCAGCGTAGCGAGACGCCATTCCACGGTTGACTCGTCGGCGCGGTATCACTCAAGGGATTGTATCGAAGGATGCCCGTTCGCTCGTAGCCTTGGCGCCCTGGCTTTGTCCCACAAGCCTCAGGAATCCAAGTACGGATCCAGAAGTTGCCATCAGACGGTATGCTGTTGGTATCGCCGGCCGATGGGTCTGCCTCCACAATGACATTACATCGTTGTCCAATACCGACCAGCACAGACGTATTGAAGTACGGCTCGATAGGCACGAAATCAGATGATATAATCTGTAGCCAGTGGTTGTCGATGGAGAAGATGAAAGTCGAGTCGAACGAAGTGTTGATGAGGCGTAAGAGGTAGCGTCTGGGCCTCCCGGGCCGGGTGATCTCCTTGGCCTGGAAGTGTACCTCCCACAAGGCTGGAAGATCCAGACCTGGTGTCACTTCAAAGCCGAATTTCCTAACATCGCCTCTGCCGTTTAGCAAGATTGTTGTGTTCGTCTCGGCGGGTTTGAGGAATGCTAACGATGCCATGAATTCGAAGGAGCTGATATGGGCTAAAACACAATCGTCAGTATGCATTGTTGCCATGTCACCAGGTGAGTTTTCCACCGTCGCGAGAGGTCATCCCCGATTCTGTCGCTGTCACTTACTCCAATCAGTCATAATCAAAGGCGTTTTGGCTTCATCATAATTGCCCGAGTGAGGTCCATGAATGGTCTCCATATCCATCAGCAAACTTGCCATAGTTTTTTTGGAGTAAAGGGAAAGTCAATTACCAAAGCACCTTGGAGGCCGTCGGCATACTGAACAGAATAGTGGCTGTGATACCACGATGTGCCGTATTGGACGGCCTTCCATCTGTAAGTGAAGTTGCTGCCCACGACATTGGGCCAGTCGGGGTCAGAGCGATCCCTTGGCGCGATAGGACACTGCGTAATGCCGTTGACTCCGTCCATGTGCATCGTCCGATGCTGTCTGATGCCATGCCAGTGGATGCTGGTGCCGTTCCAGGTCATGTTGTTGACGACAGTGACCTCTATCGTCTACACTGACGATTAGTTCAGTTTAATCGTGACCAAGGATCCCATCACTCACATCGCCCCAGCAGGCTTGGAGCCAGGGGCCAGGGTAAGTTTTGTTGAACAGCTTCGCCGCCGCCAAGTTTTGGCCATCACCGTTGTACTCTCCGTCGCTAACTTCCAGCACATACTTTCGAAGGGTGCCGATCGGAGCTTCCACTTCGTAGTTGGTGTGGATGTTGTACTCGTGCCCGGTCTTGACGTTACGGAGCCAACACTCGCGGTTGTTAAGATCTGAACATGGGACATAGCCTACCATGGCGGTATAGTCGCATGCGAAGTCATCATTTTCGGAGCCTGATGGCGGCTTGAAAGGCATAGGCGGTATAGCCCCATGGTTCGGTTTGATGGTCTGGACGAAGTCTGTCTCGCCACCGATTGGATTTTGATCTGTAGGAGGCTCATTCAAGGATGAGAGGTGGAGCCAAGCCACAACCTTGACCCAAAGATTTCCACCGAGATGCATGTTGGTGAGACTGCTTCGGAGGAAGTGCCCGATCGCCTGGAATTTGGGCAAGAGGAGAAGCGTGCTATCAAGCCTATTCGTGAGAGAGTCGTAGTAATCATATAGTTCTCAAAGTTAGCAGAAGGGTGTTAGTAGAAAGAAGAACAACCATCTATTCGCCTGCCTTGAAGGTTGGTGTATATATATTCTCATGCCTCGTCACGCCCAGTCATGGCGACGCTGAGCCTCTGTGAGACTGCCAAGGTGCAGATAATCTGGCTGCACCAAGTCACAAACTCGGGCATCATGGGAAAGACACCGAAGCAATGCGTTGCTGTTCGGGATCCTGCAACAGAACCACGAGTTATCCAGCTGAAATGTCAACAGACCAATGGGCGGGCATATTTCTACGTCTGGCGTTGCTAACGTATGCTGAACTAAAACCCTTCATTTCGAGGCTTTCAGCTGGACGCCCAGGAATCCGAACGCGCTCTTCCGTGGCGCTCTAGGACGGAGTGTTCAGCTTACCACGAGGCGCCAACGTGGGGTCTCCCGTGCTCCCGTGCCGTGTCAGACAGCATATGGCACGACTGATAAGCCAAAAAGCGACACCCAACGGCATGGGAAACCTCTATCAACTGCCAGGAGAGGGGGGAAAGTCATCGGCTCAGAAGGTATTGACTTGGGGCAGCTCGCTTCCCGAATCAATGTCTCAGCTGCAGAAGCCAGAGCTATGCCTCCTGCGATGTATCTCTCTACACCTAGCAAATGTCTTCTAGAAATCTGGAGGAAATTGACACGGGGAATGCGGTCGTCTAAGGAACATATGCACCACAACGTCATGCGTTTAGCCCATCTACTTCGGTTCTTCGGGTTTTCACCCAGGCTATATGGAAATCACTCGGTTCTATCTTGTCCCACTTACCTATCCGATGCATACTAGAGTTATGTGCATTATACGAAAAGGCATTAGGATAGCGGTGTCTCAACAAGCGGCGATGTATCTGTGAAACTGGCCTATCGGTTTTGTCCCTGAAACCTTCACAAGTCTGCACGTCAAACACCCAAGGGCAACTACATGGAGATAAAACAGCTGTCACACCACACTATCTGTTCTGTCGTCGGATTGTGCTTTTGCGCGTCAAGGTCACCGCAAGTTCTGTTGTCACCGTAGGAAATAGCGGAGCCGAGCATACAACCTCATACGTTGCTCAAATCTCCTCCGCTATGCATTGCTGTCCTTACTTAGATCTACATCTATTGCAGTTGTTGATGAAACCTAACAGCTTTGACTATGCAAACAGTCTTTCTTGTGATTTATTTCTCATCGACATGCCTAAGCTTTGTACAGAACTAGTTCTCGCAAGTAATTTGAGTAGCTCGACCGCATAAGCTAGTGATCCGTCCACTAGCGCCCGAGGCACTCCCATCGTGTCTTTCCCTTGGCCTACAGATGACGGAAAATCAGTCACTAAACGTGGAAACATCGGGAAACGTTAATCATGGGCCGGAGCGTCGTACAACCTCCACCACAGATCCAATCCCTCTTAGTACTCGAGTCCCTCCACATCACTCTCAGTGATCGTCTCCAACCTTTGAAGAGTCTTGGCTTTTCCGCGGGGATCAGCGTCAATGACAAGTCCTATCACGGTCGGTAAGTTCTGTGGCCGTACACTGCTGTTGTCGTTGCCATCGTCAGAGTAAGAATGACGAAGGCCAGTCTCACGAGAAGACAACATGTTGCCATTGCTGATAGAGGGTGTCCGTGTTAATGATTTCTGCAGCTCTGCCGGCGATGGAAGTGTTCTGTACCACGCGATCTGCGGCTGCTCGGCCTCCACCGCCGAGCCGCTGGAGGTGCGGTCCTCGAGGCTACCGCTGGTAGAAGCTTCGGGGCTGCGAGTGCGCGAATTCGATCGATCTATCCCCTCGGACAGGTTGGCAAAGGCCGCATGAGTCGTAGTGCTTCTCGACACAGCAGCCTGCTCCTCGTCAAGAGGCACTTCTACCCACCTTTCCAACTCGGTGCCGTCTCTCTGCCCGTTCTCCCGCTCACTTGCAACACCGAACCCCTTCCCATTTGGCACGGAATTTTTTATCACCGCCGCTAACTTCTCGCGATACCTAGAGCAGCATTTGGCAGCTAACCACGACGCGAAGACGATCGGCCACAACGTAATGATGGTGGGGAACCACAAAGACACGAGTATCTTCTTCGTACGCCCGCGATCGGAGCTCTTGTACCACTCGGGCAGGGCGAAAAGGCGGTATTTGTTAACGAAAATGTATGTGATGGCGCCGAGTATGACGTAGCGATGCCAAGGATTATGATCAGGAGAAATCTTTCGTCGACTTCCGCGGAGGGCTCGGCGGTGTTGGTGTTGATGCCAACGATGGGGACCACTCTGCCTGTGATGCCTGCTAGGGCAGGGTACGAGGGCATATTGGGAGCCATTCCGGACTCCTGCTTTTGAAGGGTTCCGATGATGAGTCTTGATTGCGTTGCTGATGGTTTTATAGGACAAGCTGTTTCTCTGGAACGCAGAACAACATGAACATTCTCAAGTGAAAATAACAGCAGCTCCGTTTGGTAACAACCCAGGCAAGGCATATGAGTATGTGGATGGCATCTCCGTTGCTTTCATGGTATCCTAGCTCTCGGGCGCCGTCCGCTGGCACTCCGAAGTCAAAGCTCAGCCTCCACTCCGATAAGAACCGTGGTTGCGTGTAACGCACTCCCAAGTCCATGAAAGCCTCTTCCTAGGGTCGACTTGACTCGGCCTACGAGGTTACGTGCCGTTCAAGTCCGCTCAATAGGCTGGTGGTTAAAAGAAGAGATTCCAACAAAGCCATGCTTTTTTTCTTCTAAATTTCTTCTCCTTCATTTTCCTTCCCTGTTGTTTTTGCTCTCCTCAACTTGGTATGAGGGGGTGTCCTGGCATTTCCTTTTTTTACTCCGTCTTGGAGTTGCCTTGAGATAACAAGCCACTGTTGAACTTGGAGAGATGTCCATAAATCGAGTCTTTGCAGCCTAGGTCGATTTTTTTCAGGCCACGACTGTCCCGTTTAGATCTAATATCACAGCTGTGTTTCAGCTTTCGTCGGTTTGTGGTAACATTGAGACAACTCTGAGCTGTATTGCAACCGTTATTGCACATGGGACCGTTGACTGCGTTGGTTTCCTCCGCATATTGAAGAAGAAGGAGAGATGCAGCCAGCGTCTCTCAAACACTCTTGACATTCTCATCAATTCTAACACTGACCATAACCAGCTTCTGCTCCCACCAACTTCGCATACATCTCCCGAGTTTTGCGAGTCCCCTTCCCACTCAACGCCATCATCTCAACCGATCTCTCGTCTTCGAAACCCCAACCCTCAACGCGTACCGCGGGCAGTGGCGCCCCCTCGCTGACCATGACTAAGGAGACTTGACCCAGAAGAGAAGCAGGATCAGCAACATCCTTGCCGAGATAACCACATGCAATCTCATCCTTCACCCAGCGGACAATAACCCACACCGATACAAGGGGCCACATCGCGACGAAGAGGATTCCCACCTCAACCTGGAGCAACCTTTGGATAACCTGCACACTCGTGCACCACTTTAGGCACCCAAGGTCCCCAGCGACCTCCAGCTCTCTAACTTCGTCCCCCCCAGGAGCCTGATTCTCCTCCTCAAAGTCTCTGCATCCGCCACGCGTCACCCCTTTCAGAACTTCCCACCGTGGACGGGAGCGACTGTCAGGGTGCCCGGCCAGCAAGGCCATACCGTTGAGGATGTACATCATCGCCGCGGCGGCCAAAAGCGTGCGTCGCCCGTTCCTGCTCGTTGCGGAGGTCCACGTCGGTGATGTGCATGCTGAGAAGCCCGGCCTGAGTCAACACGCATAGGATGAAGGCCGTGAGGATGATGACGGGAGCCTTTCTTGGTTGGCGGTGGCGGATCGTGTCGTATGTGAGGTGGTGGGAGTTGTCGATGGGCTGGAGGGGAAGCTGAGACATGCGGGGCGGGGGCCGAGAGTTGCCTGTGTTGATGAGGGTGTCACAGGACTGCTTGCGGACGAGACCGGTGCGTTTTTCGTAGCATCTGCTGACGTTGAAGGCATCGCCAGGGGTCGACATTGCAGAGGCCCGTTTTGTACGAAGTCAGGTACGCTTAGAAAATTCGTCTGCTGATTTCGAATGGTTATGATAGCGGCTTCTTAGTCTGGTGTTCGGACCTAGGATCCGTCAAGATGGAAACTCTATCGTAAATCTCTTCGACGAGAGGATCGGAGATTGAATCAATCCCGGAGGAAGACTTCGCGTCCCAGGTGTACCGCGGTATCGTGAATGTTGGAGGTCCTAACGCTACCCCCCGAAGAGCAGGAAAAAGTCACACAAACGAACCGTTGAAAGGAATTCCTTTGATAAGAGGGACGCTCGCCCAAGATTACGGCTATGATATTATACAGTACTAGTACAGGATATCAAGCGATTATAAAAATCGCAAAGATCCCCCTCAACTCCATCGCCGAAAGCACAACGTGGCAACGTATCGCGCCACTGCCCACAAGCGCAGAAAATATGTGCGTGAATCGAAAAGTGCAGCGTGCTCCCAAAGCGAACTAGAAGAAACCGAACAGCAGCCCCTTTCCACCCCGTCCATATCACCAAATCACCTCTCAGTCGACATCTGCCAAGCTAGTGTCGGAAGCGTTTCCCGAGTCACCTTGGCTTTCCTTCCATGAAGCCATCTCCGCAACGGGTACTCGT
The DNA here is from genome assembly GCA_020466075.1 of Colletotrichum coccodes. Classification (NCBI taxonomy): domain Eukaryota; kingdom Fungi; phylum Ascomycota; class Sordariomycetes; order Glomerellales; family Glomerellaceae; genus Colletotrichum; species Colletotrichum coccodes. The sequence continues at coordinate 15,287 of JAIMZG010001181.1, forward strand.
CCCCTGAGCCACCGCAAGGTTGCATCCGTACCACGCTCGAGCACATTATACCTGGGGACTCGGAATCGGTTACCAGAAACCTCGAGACGCTTCAGCCCACCGCTCCCACCGAGCAGACCGAGCTTAGGGTTCAGGTGCGCAATGTCATTGTTGCCAGCATCGACAACCTCCATGCCCTTGATAGTGTCGGGGTCCAGCTCGATCAGGTGGTTGTTTGCTGCCAACAGGACCACAAGTCTGGGAAAGACGACACGCAAGTCAGACGGCAGAGCTGTGATACGGTTGAGAGAAACGTCCATCTTTTCAAGCTGCGGAGCGTGCAGGTGTGCTGTCAGGGGCGAGAGGCTGGTGATGTGGTTGCTCACGAGATTCAACTCGCGCAGCGCCGGAAGATCGAGTTCCTCAGTTAGGTAGGTTTCTCCGACCAGTTGATTGTGGGCGAGCGAGAGGGCGGCAAGAGACTCGGCAAAAAAGGACAGCGAGTTCGGGAAACAGGTAAAGAGGTTATGGTGCAGCTGGACCTCGAGAACCTTGTTATCGGCAGCGACCCTGGAGCAGACGACAGGATGCAAGGAAGACGACTTGGTGTTTGAACGGTCCAAGACGCACTGCTTCACGGGCCATGTTTCCTTGGCCAGGGTCTGCGAACGCGCCTGTGCGGGTGATGTAGGTGATGATGTGGGTGGCGTGGCAAAATCGTCCTCGTCCGAGTGGTTATCACGGGTCGAGGTCTCGGCCGGCGTAGCATTTGCGGCCGGGTGAATGTCGAGGGGTTCCGCAAGCGTGTTGCTTTGTGCAGCGTCGGGGACAACAGGTTCGACGTCTTCGAATGGCTCAGGTGGCTCGAGTCTGCCGGCCAGAACCTCCTTCAGCTCTTCTGTGGTGGCAGACACGAACTTCTTATCGCGCAACGGGTTGCCGGCCAGGCGGATTAGGGCCAAATTGTCCATCCTGCTAATCTCTGGTGGAACGACGCGGATGTCGTTAGCGGAGAAATCGACATGCCTGAGCTTCTCGAGACTTGTGAAGCCGTTCGGGAATTCGGGAATGGCGTTCTCGTCAGCGGTCAATGTCATGAGGCTGGACCAAGAGCTGACATCCGGTAGCTCTTGTAGGCGGTTCATCGACAGAACAAGCTGGTGGACTGAAGGAAGACCGATTGTTGATCCCGAGGGTACCAAGCGAGTCAACTGATTGCAAGAGAGATCCAGCATCTGGAGGTTCGAAAGGACTTGGACCCCATCTTCGATCAGCGTTCCCGTGAGCTTGTTTCTCTTCATCAGCAACTCCGTCAGCGGAAGCTTGGAGAGACTTGCGAAAGGCAAAGATTCGAAGCTGTTGTCGCTCAAGTTGAGGACTCGTAGCCTTGACAGGTTCTCGATGCCAGAAGGCAGCGACGACACGTTATTCCCGTGAAGGTCAAAGATTTCCAGGTTCTCCAAGCCGGCAAAGATGGGATCCAGAGGGCCGTAGAGAAGGTTGTTGGCGAGCTTCAAATCACGCAGGGCCTTGACCTGAGTGATGACTTCGAGGCAGTTGTTGGCAAGCCGGTTTTGAGACTGCAATCGTTAGTCAAGCCACAGGGGCAGAGGACACACAAACGAGACTGACCAGGTTCAAAGACGTCAGCAGAGGGAGTTGCCTCAGTCCCATCGGCAGCGAGATCAAGGAATTGCCATGCAAGTCCATCGCCTCGAGACCGCCAAAGATGTTGCCATTGGACTCCTCGTCCTGGGCCATCTCCTCCGGTGTGACGTCGGGGAAGACGGCGTCTTCAATAGTCTCCAATTCGTTGTCAGCAGCTACGAACCTTGTCAGGTCGACTGTCTCGGCCCAAGAGCCATCATAAGTCCCCATGGATTCCATGTCGTACATCTTCAAGACTTCGAGGGGAATGTTCTTCAGACCCATTGCTGCAATGTTGAGTCGGCCGCTGCCTCGGGCGGCAGCCAGACGTTGCTGGATGACCTTCTTTTGCGAGTGCTCTGATCGCTTGGTGTTAAAAGGGTCTGTCGTGACCGCAATCCCAAAGTCGAAGCCGTCGTCCTCTGGGATGATGGAAGGCTCGACCTGGCTCGGAGTTGCGTCTGCGATTGGGGCAGCGCTTGGTGCAGACGCTGCTTCCGCGGCTTGACGGTCCGCCGCGCGCTTGGCTGCCCTAGCTTTGGCGATTTGGTCCCGCAAAGCATTAGAGGACTTCCTGGCGGCAGATTCGTCCTCTGCACCTCCCGGAGCAGCCGGAGCCGGGGTGCCTATCTTTGATGGGCCAGGCTTTCTCAGGGATCCGTACGATTTGGCCGGTGTCAACTTCGGAGGCGGCGAGGCAACCGAAGCCGAAGTAGTTTGGTTCATCGACGGCAGAGAAGGCTTCTTGTACAAGCCGTTGACCGAGGCGCGAGGCTTCAAAGGACGAGCAGCGAGTGTCTTTGCGCCAGTCTTAGGCGGTGGCATCATGCCAGTTGTTCTTGTTGGGCTGGGGCTCTGGTTGACTGCACTGCCCCAGGTAGACGAGGGTCCCGACGGCGACGTCTGGGGCGAGGCTCTCACCGTCGGTGCCCGGAGAGCGCGGATGCCGGAGACGCGACGAGAGGGGGTGGCTTCGAAGGAGCCCAACGGGGGACGATAAGCATTTGCAGCTTGTCGGGTATTCGCAAAGGGGTTTTCCTCAGCGCCGGAAGACGAGCCGGGTCTGCTATGACGCGAGGCCGGCCGCATGGAGCCGTCGGAAGTATAGCTTGAACCCGGTCTCGAGTGGCCGCTGCCGGCGCGCGAACGGGGTCGCATGGTGCCGTCAGGGTCGAAAAAGGCCGACGTCTTCTTGCTCAGAGAAGGCGAGGACTGTAGTTGCTGCAGAGTCTCGATCGTTCGCTCGGAGAGGGAGGGTCGTGGTTTGAGAGACCTGGCTTTCAGGGTGTCGAAGCTCGCAAGGTCGGATTCAGCATCGTCGATGGCGGTCGGTGGGCTCGTGTCTCTCGGCAAGGACGGAAGAGCCGGCACTGGCCCGAAGTCGGGAGCGACCGAGTGGCCTCGGATGAGCGACGCGTGAGGCTCGTCGAACGCAAAACGGCAACTTGTTCGATCTCTTCTGGGGGCGTCGGGGGATTGTTGAATACGGGTTCTTTCGCCTTCAATCGAGGCACGCTGCGGGCAGTTCTCAGTGTGGCAGCGGGTGCTCTCAGCTCCGTCTTTCTCGAGGAGGCTGGCTGAACCTCTCGCCTCGGTTTCAGAGTCGTGCGAGGTTCGGGCTGCTTGGGGGCGACGGCGGGGCCCAACTGATCTCGTGAGGCAGCTGGCCGAAGTCGTGGATTCCGAAGACCCGAGTTCAAGCCCTCCCGCGAAGGAGAAGGTCGAACAGCTGGCGTGGGAGTCGGTTTGGGGAGAGGCAGACGCGAGAGCCGAGGGATCCCACTGGACCTCCCAGGAGCCTGCTTCTCATCCATTGCGACGGCTGTGAGAGTGACCTACTCGCCTTTGAGCATTCGGAAAGTCGAGGAGCTGGTTCGTCGAGCCTGGTAGCGAGGAGTAGGGGAAACGGGGGAGGATATTCTTTGGGAACTGCTGAAGACGCGCACGGATTATTGGCAACGTCTTAGCGCGTGCGTGGCGACGTGCGGGAAGCTTGCCGTTCGCACCAGCGCGGGCCGGGAACTAGCGAAGGCAATTCCCAGGTTGGCGTGTTGTAGGGTAGCGTTTTCTCGTGTTGCAAACGGGAATCGATCGGGGAGTAGGAGTGGTGATGGACGTGGCGTAAAACGGCGACTCGCAGCTCGAGGTAAGCTGGTGGTGTCGAGCGTCTCTGTTCAGCCCCGGACAGCGTTTGTACCAGAGGACACAGCATGCGGCAAGCAATAGCAGACTTACCCAGATGTTCTTTCCGAGGGCAGAGGAAGAGCCCATTTGGGAAAATTGGATGGACCCTTTTCGATCCTGGCCGCCAGACCGAGTCTGCAAAGAAGAGACGGCAGGCTGCAAGGATTAGACAAGGATGACGATTGCTCCCAATTTCCCGGCTCGCAGGTCGAGCGAGTACTTTGGGTGCCGAGTACCTGACCTCATCTCTGGCCGGACCAATGAGAAGCCGGCGATATGGGGCGTTCTCGCTAGAGCTTTATCGCCTATCCCAAAAGGGACAGGCCTCTCCCACTAGCGCCAACAGTCAGCCAAAAATTGTTACTGTTCCTGCATGTCTTGGCCTTGTTCTGTCGAAACTCCACTGCCGAATGAGGGGCACAGGATGCAAACAACGACAGTGGCTTGAAGTCTTGATGCTGCCCAACACCGGCGGCAGGGGCCGGGAAGAGACAGGAAGTCCAGGTTGGCCACGGGGGCATCATAACACCTGTCCTGGTGGAAGGGGAACAGTCCGGCAGTACTTACTTGGCTGTTGCTCCGCGTTATCGCTGACTCGGACATGACGACTCCAACAATCACGCTTGCTCTCGTATGCAATTTTCCACCCCTTTTGGATAACTTTTCTATAAATGCCTTTAGTAATGGTTTTCTTCTTCTTGGTATTTCTTGTTTTCTCGTCGTCTGGATGTCGCGAGCAGAATTCGTCTCGTCTTCGTCAACGGGCGTATTCCGGAAGAACGATTTGCTTCTCCGGCCTCGTCAGCACCTTGATCGCATAAGTCTGATGTCGCCGAAGGCTGTTTCAGAGTTTTGGTGTCCGGGGGCAGCCGGAGAGTCCTAGACGAACTCGGAACTGGGGAAGTCCCCGGCATGTGTCGGAAGTCGTGGCCGTCATCGAGGTCCTCCCGTCCCATGAACCCAGAGATGACAGGGACTCTCCAACGCATGGGCATTAACAGCGTCCGATATCGATCGTCGGCCCAGACCCTGGATCAGACGGCTCACAGCGTTATGTCCCGTCAGATATCGTCGAGCACAGCCGGGGTCTTCAGCGGGCCCGGTCAAAATCGACCATGAAGACAGGGCAGCTGATGAAGATGTGGCACGCAACCGGAGTGCATAAACTTACCGGTTCTTCCGCTCTGTTGTTGGCTGGCGTCTCTCAGCAGGTTTTGGCCAGCCTGTGACGCCAAGTACCATAACCCGGCTCACCCTTCTAGAGGTGCATCATCGCCGGCTATACCATGTGTAGCCAAGCGTCCCTCGTTTTCACCATCAGCGAGCGTCCCCTGTGACTGCAAGTTGTCATGGTGCCAGGGAAGGACCTGCGCTTGCGTGCCCAGCCAGCCAGACCCGAAGCGGATGGCCCCGGCGGTCCAGAAGCCCGGAGGTCTGATAGGAAGACGCGCGACAGCCGCAGGCGTAGCCGAATCCACGGACGCAGCGACCGGGCCGGAGGCGGGAGCAGGCCCGGGGCTCAGGGGTAGGAATGGGCCAACAGCCACTGGAGGACCGACCCCGTATAGCAACCGGGGCAACGGCGGGTCGACAACGGCGGGCACAGGCCCTCAGAGCAGCGTAAACACCGGGGCCAGTGGAGGGCCACCAGACTCGGCACCGCTTCCGTCACGCTCGGCCACTGTAGCGGGGACATTTGGCGGGAGAGGGTCCCGCAAGACCGGCGGGGTCGAAGGGGAAACGTCGTCTTAGGTAGTGACCCAGGCCGCAAAGTCGATGTTGAATCCACCCCAGTGTTGAGGGTTAGGGATGATAAATTTGCCCAAGTCCCTGTCTATGGGTTAGCTGGGTCGTTTTCGCGTTGGGTTTCCTCGTTCCGTTGCTTCCGAGGCCGCTCGCGATGCGGTGAAACTCACATCGGCGCAATCGGCGTAAGCGCTCCTCCTTCTCCTCTCCTTTCTCTCATTCGTAGTCCAGAGGGAACGGGAGAAGAGACACGACGCATTAGGGGCTTCATAAGTCCGAGGCATTGCAGGCGGCTGGTAGTGGTTCTCGTTGAGCTATCAAGGGTTAATATCCGGCGATCAAATGTTGCAATTGGAAGCAACCCTTGAAATACATCTTGGCCCAGCTTTCGAGGAAAGAAAGAGTAGGTCAGCCGAGATGATTCTATCTTCACCTAACCGCACCATTATCTACATCATAGCAGGGCTAGGGACGCAAGAGCTGCTCCCGCCTTCACCATTGCGCTTCGCGGGCTTATCGTGCACTGCCAGCATTAATCATCGGAAGTTTGAGTCTGCGTATGTTGTGTGTTCATAGACATGTTCATACAACGATGGTACACATCTAGTTTAGACTCGGATTCAAATGAATTCGTAAGCCACGCAACGTAATCGGCAGTACAGACCATGTGACTTGGTCCTCTTGATTCATTGCCCTCATGATTAACACCCGTGGCTCTTACATGATTCCGCTACGAAATTCATTCTCTACCAGAAGTGTTCTGCGTTTCTCGAACTACCCTTTAAAGTTCTTATCTGCTCGGCCTATTTTGAGCATATATGGTTTCAGGCCGGACATGAATTTTGCCAACTATTGAGATCCTCCTCCTTATTCAGGGCCGGCAGTGTCTTTTTAAAGTTTTAATCGTAATCATCTTACCATTACAACATATCAAATATGAAATTCATTCGCATAAGGCCAATATGCTATCATAGGCTTCTACATCAAGGTCTAGTTCTTGTAACCGCTCGCTCAAGGAACCTCGAACAGAAGGGCTCTAGAGGTAAGACAGGGATCAATTAGAGATTTGATGACGAAATTAAATCCTAGTAAGTTGTATGGTAAATCAAATAGAAAACTAGTACGCAAAAGTGCATTTTGTTGCGTGGAAACACACTCCGGTAAGAAAAAGTCAGCAAAAATAAATAGCAAACTCTCCTTTAATACCGGCGTAGTCATAGTTTATAGGACCCTATGCAAGATGAGAGAACAATAATTCTCAGTTTGTCAGCCACAGCTTCAAATGCAGTATCCTCGAGAGTGAAGTTGAAGCCAAGTAAAGAGGCGAATCGTGGGCCTGCAACAAGATGGCTCGAAAATCATCTGATGAGCAGAGAAAGGGTAAGCATACCTCGGGCTCAGAAAAACAGATTGTTCGTAATGGCATAACCTAGTAAACCCCTTGACAGAAAGTCGAGACTCGGCTATCCGTTGTTTGAGCTGTGTATCCAATATTGACAAGATATATTGTCTGACGGGATTGTGGGAGCTCAACTCTAGTGATTGTGCCATTAGTTGGGTGAACAAAGAGGAAGCCACCTGGCGGACTTGGTCCGACACATTCGGAGCAATAACTCAAGCTTCCACCGTGGAATAAACTAGTGGCATCGGTATTTGGGTTGAGGTTCAAACAAGCGTAGGGGTGTCAGAAATAGGCTTCGGTCTGAGTGTCACCTCTAGTGTTGGGTCTCTCACTGACACTCTGGGTCGAGCAGTGGGCCGGACGTTCCGCAAGACCTTTGGAAGCCGCATTTCTGAGGCGTATGCACGCGTAAGTGGAGAGTAGCGGTGTGATTAATCACTAGGCCTGAGTAAAGTGTGACCACGAATCTGGCTGCCGACGCATTGCCCCGACGTGCGGAGTTGTGGAGCTACGATTATGTCGTTGTGGCTGACAACGTCGAGTCACGCCGAGCGGCCGCAGCCGAGGTCACAGCATGATTATTGATTGAAACCAAGCCCCTCCAATAATGGGGTACTACCACCAGTCATGAAGTCAAGCACAGGCTGGGATGACAGACGAAAGCTAGTATCAAATAGATTGAATTCAAAAGGGGTATCATAAACGACCAGGTCGAAGCCCTATCTAGTTACGTTTACCTTCGATTGCTTGCATTCAACGTTACGCATCCCATAACTCCTTCGCATTCCATCAAAGCAATCTATCATGTGAAATAAGCGACTTTCAAGTCAGAATTATACATTAAATCACGCAGCGATGACCGAACTTTCAGCAAATCACCCGAGCCCGAGTTTTTTCCAGACAACGCGATGTCCGTCGTCTGGACGTGACGCGATGCCTCGGTGTCCTGTTGCACAAGACGGCCTGCGAGGTGTAGAGGCGCCAGTCAATCACGGATGTGAAGGCAGCTTCGTTGTGGTTCAGCTCCCTCGCAGACAGTCCGCAGAAAACGGCCCACGTGCCGGTCGCGAGGGCTCGCTCTTGCGTCGGCTTCCACCCCAGATGAAGGCGGCGAGGACCATGCGTCGCGGGCACTGGAGAGATCGTACCCTTTTCAGACTGGGTATGTGTTTCGTGGCATCGAGCGGCAGATTCGCGGTCGACCAGAAAAGGACCAAATAACAAAGCGCCGCAAGCAGAGTATTGTACGAAGCAGATGATCTCGGGAGGACGGTCGCAGGAGGAACTGTAGAGTAGTTGCTGTGTCGTCGATGATCAAGACTGGCACTGAGATGGGCCACAGCGCCATGAGCAGTTTATCTGCGAAATCTGGATTTAGGTTAGACCATCTGTGAAACTGCATCGGGGATGAGAGGTGACCTTACTCCCTGGACAGCTCTTCAACGAACAAGAGCCGTTGCATCCTGTGGTCGCCCTTAGTCCTCGGAACGGCAAGACAAGACAATGTAGGATGCATCGACGAGCAGAGCGTACTGAATGCTTACCCCCGCAAACAAGCTAGAAGAATCTCGGCGACCAACACCTTTCTGCTTCCGAGTCTTCCCAGTCGGAAGTCAGCTTGATTCCAGACGAGAAAGGCTGTCGGACTGGACAGGTGTGACGCCGTTCTCCACACCAGCGGGGCCAGTTCCGGACACGGCCGGCTCGGCCGGGGACGTCGCGAGGAGAAGGCTGGCAGGGCTACCGTAAGGGATCTGGGCGGCGGCCATGAGGCGTTTCGTGTGTTCGTACATGGATAATGTGTAGGAGTTCATGTTGCCAGTGAATTGCCCGCCCGAGGTTGTAGACGTTGAAGAGTTGGCGGTCTTCGAAGACGGTCTGGGAATTTGCGCAGCCATCATGATGATTTGTAGTGTGAGCACGCAGTTTGGATCGTACGACTCGAGCACAGATAGATGGCCCTCCTAGGTATTTATAATGCAGATCCCCTTTTCTCAACCCCGTGCTCCAGCCTGGCCAATGATCACTCCACTAAAGAATTGAAACCTTGTCCAACTTTCCGCTCCCAGGAACGTGAAGGAAAAACCTGATCCAACGCTGGGAGGATGGGAGTAGCGCCTGGCAACCACATGCATGTTCCCTGTCTAGTGTCACGCGGGGACCCTCAGGCCAGAAATTTTAGCCATTGGCGCCATCCCCCTCTCAGGTCTAAATGTCGTTGTTCCCGCGCTCTCGTCTCTCTTTTGCGCCTGGGAATCGGGCCTGTAGTCGGCACTTGACGGTCAGGGTCCAATGCAAGCTCAAGCCCCCCTTTGACTGTTGGAATGATCGCCGCTTTACCTTATTTGTGGCTGGGTTCGTCCCGTGTACCAATCGCTGACGCCTATTGCTTTGAAATGGTATCCTCTTCCCCGGCTTGTTGTGGTCGGTCGCCAGCAAAGCCACGCAGTTGAGTACCACGACTCACAGAACAATTGGAACTTCGCTCAGCACCTACGGAGCCACCGTCGACCACGTCAGTGGATGTGCGGGAACTCAAATAACAAGTGGAGACGTCTGGCAATTTATTGCTGTAGCCTATAAGGCCAGATGACAGCCATAATGTTATCGTCATGTCAACGTCACCAATCCTCTATATAAATCAGCCATAGCAGCCTACCAGTAAGTTTCATGCCGTAGCACCTGGCTTCGAATGCGCGCCCAGTCATCGAAGCATGGGTTCTCGATAAACCCACGCAGGTTCTGCGGTAAGTCCGTTGTCGCGATCTGATCGGTGCTGAGTAAAGTCGGCTGACGCGCATCCCTTGTCCGGAGGCTGTCGCCCAGAAAGAGAACCGTCTCCGACGCTTATACCGAAAGATTCCGGCCAGATCGGATCTCCTACACAACCGGCCGCAGGCATCTCGATCCCTGTTCTCTTCACCAACAGGCTAACGGAGCCAGTCCCGCTAATCACTTGACGTCTGCAGAGGAAATACCTCGACTCTGGCGGTTACGCGCCGTATGATGCGCACAAATCCTCCAGCACGGGGTCGGTACAGACCGGCACAGAAGACACGATCCGCAAGAACATCTCCGCAGGAAAATCGCAAGAACTTCTCTCGCCTTTTGGTGCCTGTGCCAGCTCCCAGCAAAGCTGGTGAAACAGCTGGGGAAAATGTGGCGGACAGGCATCAGGATGCTACAAAGGAACCCAGGTCCAAACATGAATCATTCGAGCCATTGGCGCCAGGAGATGGAAAGGGATAAGCCCAATGCGAAATAAGATGGGTAACGAGGAACCTGAATGGGCGTTTCTGATGATGTGACTTTGCTCACCCCACTAATTAGGGGATTTCTCTCTCTTTTGGTGGGTTACCAGTCAGCCGCTAGGTTCTTCCTTCACCCCTTTTCTGCCGACCGTATGTGTCTGTCAGGCGTCCGCTTGTAGGGGCTTGCGTCTGTGAGGGTGAGTCGTTTCAACGGCAGTGCAGTCTACGTCATTTCCTTGTAAGGAAACATAAGAAGTATGCGAATAACCTTTCCGGGCTTTGCTACACCGAGTGGTTACCGGAAGCACTCGAGCCTAGGCATCGCAGGCTCGGATTCTGTGCTGCTACAGTATGTTGCCGGCGTTGCTAAGGATTTAAGGGATCTCCCATGGAATTTTGCTTTACATTTACCCTTTCGTTACTATTGGCTATTTCGTGGCCTCTTCATTTCATCAGATGTACCAGACGACCTTGGATGGTCATAACGAAATATGTCAACCGCGGTAAATAATTCGGTCCAACAGCTCACCCGGGTCTGGTTTTCCTTTCTATGACTTTCGAAGTTGGGACATGTGTCGGATTTTCAAAATTGGTTGAATCTGCCATCGTAAGCTAAGGCTACTGTGGGTGTAAAAACAGGTTTGGGCCGCTTGGGGCTGTCAGAAGCATAGCCCCTGAATCCAGAACTGTGGCCCAGTATTTGGGCCGGTCTGACAAACAGCAGATCCCCTGTTTTCACAGATGATCTGGGCAACAGCTAGGCGCAAGTGCCGTCAAACAACCTGATTTGCCGGTCGGATGTCTTCGGTTCCCCTGGCCGGAGAAATCTTTCCTCGACGAGGATGATCGCCAGCGGGAAAAACTAGTTTAGCCTCAAAACCTATTCCGAGTTGCTCGGGCTTTCACCGCACATCGGTGATTCTCTACCATGTCATCGAGTTATCAGATCTCGCACCTGAAGCAGACTTGTACGGACTTCGTCGTCAACAAGGTCTGCTCGTAATCCAGAAGTTCGTCCGTTATTTACGCCAACACCATGCTGCGTAGTTGTTGGGTATCACCAAGCACTTCAACTACTTCCCATCCGCGTCTCAAGGAATTGTGCCTCTAGAATAATAAAGTTGCCGATGCGTGACCCGGTTAGGGGTCATGGTGCCACTAAGCTCCTCATTCCGCCAATTATTGCCAGCTGCCCAGTAGGCGCCAACAGTCTGATGTCCAAAGTTGTTCAAGACTTCTGGACGCAAGACAAAGGAACATTCTCTTTTTACCAGCATTGCAAGTTCGTGTCCAGACTCAACTGGCGTCCGGAATAGTGAGTATCCGGTCCGTCTCCTGTGCGGCCAGAACTTCATAAACCGGCTGGTCATCCCGGATCCTTGGCTTTGGAAGAGACGGATTCAACATTGTCTTGTTATTTAGCGCACTCGATCGCGATGTCAGCGATTGCTCCATTTAATAAGTAGTTCTCGATGACTGACCTCCATTGAAATCATACCCAACAACTCGACCTTTTGTGGATAATCGGGTGTGCATGGGCCGATAGGTTTGAAATGGAACGCTGGCCGACCCCAGCGCGGTACCCAGCTGGGAAGGGTTGACGCCAAAGAGTGTTTGGTGTGGCACAAAGTGCATAATGTACGTGGGTCCTTGTGTTATTGTAGCATCTTCTACGCCGACTACGAAAGACGTTGCAGGTTTTCCGAATAGTCCGAGCTGATGATGAAATTGTCAGTAGCCTGTTCGCCGCTTGTCACCAACTTATTCTCGCTCTCAACGTCCATACCATCCATCTACATTCCTCGCGCAAGGACGGTCGGAAGTGCATGGATGTGATCTTCAAGGTCAGTCGACTGTAGCCGTCAAAGCTGAGATCAAGGTATTCACTCATATGAAGGCCTCGAACAACTCGGCTTGCAACCGGCTTGGCAGCCAGGCCTACCCAGAGAGAATTCCGAGCTGCCGCGGAGCCTTGGCAGTGGAAGAATCTCCCGTGAGGAGTCCCTTGACATCATCGTCAGCACCATCGTTATTTTAGTTCATCTACTTGTAAACGCCAAACAGGTCGTAAATTTAGATCGGGACTACTCCACAGCAATTAAGCTAGGCTACTGGAACCGGTTGCTGCTCCTGCTGAACCCAGACTCGTTGGAACCAGGATTATTATACGAAATACTGAGATTCTGATGTGTGTGGTTTGAAAACTTCAACAATTTCTGGTGCCAATAAGACCCAGTGGTATAAAAGTCGACGGGTATTGCGTTACGATGTTGAAAGCTAGTTCTTCATGTCCGTTCATTTCAGGCCCAAGCCAGATGGTGATTTTGAAGGCATTCTAGTAAGAAAATCCCGTGGATCCGACTTACCTGCTGCAAACAGAATGGGCTTCCTGATTGCTGCAAACGGTATCGGCCCAATTATGATATACTTCGATGGCGGGCTGACGTGGCACAGCAAAGTACCCGTTCAGACTGCGGCAAATGTTCATGACCTGCGTTTCTTCGTCTTGATCAACATTTCCAACTGTTTTGAGTTTTTGATTATCAGGGGGGTTGACCCGGACATGTGTGACACACCGGTGTTCGGGCTTGTTTTCTGGGCACACGGTGCGTAGGCGGGCCTCGAGGTGATCTTCGCTGTGAGAGACTGGAAATGGGTCCATCGCGCGGATGAAGCGGTTCTTATGGTTCCCCTTTCTGAGTTGGAGTAGACGTAAGCTGTCATCTTATGACGTGTATCGATTTTCGATGGGGCCCGTCCGTTTTGTGTTACATCTGGGCAGTGATGTAGGAAAAGACTATTGGGAAAGAAGTGGGACAAAGGAGCAGGTCAAACCAAACAAGGAGCTACGCTGCTCGAGAAACATTCAGATGTCAGAGATTCAATTCCTGCAAGTTGAGTCCAAGATCATTGACGCCCCCCTGCCTGGCTCTCCAGGCTGGTCTGCAGAGCAAAACGCTTGTTTCCTTTCAATATTTATCCCAAGGGAACTGCCGCGACACCTTCACTAGCTGCAGTCAGACAGTTGCAAATGGCTTGCATGACAAACACAATTAGTACCGGTCAAACGCCAAGGTGGGATACAGCTCGCATCAAGCTGGACGAATAGGGGGAAGACAATCAAGCTCGGGATATGTCTAGGAGGCTCTTCATCTCGTGCCAGACCCCCGACAAGCCTGGCGGTACCAGGCATGGGGAACCAACAGATGTAATGCCGAGTACCTGGTTAGAGATGGTGATAACACGCCTCACAACCCAATTACAAGTAACCCCGGGCTTCGGAAATCACAGTCCAAGTATGCCTCGGAAGCCTGCTTTTGGTTTCGATATCAGCGGAATCATCATAGTGCTGAATGACGGGCCAGAAGTCTCAACGTGCATAGAACTCAGAATACGAAGGCTTTGCAGTGCCATGATTTTTGTGGCTTATCTTTGCATACGAGAAAAGTTTCTACGGATCAAACAATCAAGAATCACGACTTACATTGATGAACTTATTAGTCAAGGCGAGGGGAAAAATAGATGGTGTCTGTTTTAAATCATTGACAAAGTAAAAGGTATGGTCGCCCACTTCACTGTCGAATCAAACGTCACTTTGTTCAAGTATCCGTCGAAAGTATACGGCAGCCGAACTCATTCCAATCTCTCGAAGATAGAGCCACAAAAGATACCAACGTGCTATTCGGATTTCTAGGCTTGCGAAGCTGCAAGACCAAACCGTGGAAGTTTAGTGTGAGTAAAAAAGACACAGTCTGAGGCATCAGGTCAGTTCGGCATGTCACTACCAAACCCTCATCGGCTGCGTATTACAGAACGTTGTCGATATGGCGAAATGCTCGCCAACTTAACTCATGAGTAGGTCGGTTCTCATTTCGCAGGACTTTGGATCCATTGACCGACCGGGACGAACAAATGAGCTGCGATTATCAGTTTGTCATCGTTATCTGTCACATAGTGTCTGCATCAGACCTGATTGGTGAGCCTAGCTCCGAAATCTTCAGGACTAACACAATCGACATAATTATTTTTCCCCGTGTTGCAATCTGCTACTGGAAACAAGACATCAGAACGCCTATTCCAGTCTCTTTGTTTGGGCCGAGAAGTTTTTTACTGGTTTTGTCAACTTGACTTGAATGATTGTGCTCTTTCTGGGTTCTCCAATTCCGATATTGTTTCATCATCGACATCACGGAGGCACTTGCCGCATTCAGTGCCATGATAGTTATCAGGTTTTAAAAGTTGCAGCAAAAGTCTTTGCGGCTGAATAGCGGGATTGGACGCATTCGAAGATTACTCTGCGTTGCGGTCTGAGCCATACCTGAGCGACGAGAACCCGCAAAGCCACCCGTGTTCCGCTGACTTATCGCTGACGAATTGCGGAACACGTTCGGGGTGGATTCAATAGTTGTCCCCGTTTCCCTCGCCTGTCAACAGACCCCAGAAGTTGAGGCTTTCAGCAGCATCCGATTGTTGATTGACAGCTCTCAGTGGAGGACGGGGCCGGGGATTTGACTCGCATATCCACAATGGGAGCATATAACCCTACCGGGTCGCCAATGACACCCATCCATCAGATGGAGAAGTGCTGTTGTCTGCGTTAAAGAGTATGGGGTTCTGCCCAGCAATCTCCGATGAGGCGACGCGTGCAACCTCTTGTCCCCGTTTAGGACCGTAGAGTCGTGATGTCGGTGGAGCAATGGATTAATATCGTCCAGGGATGTCGGCATGCAAAAAAAAAGTTGCGAAGTAGCCCCCGAGTTCCGAATATCATCCGTAATACATAGCCTTAGACCTCTCGCCGATGTTGATGGTCTCCTCAAGCCACTCCCGTCAGCTCCAGTGGCCATTTAGAGTTGCCCCTCATGATTTGCAACGCCAAGTTCGTGGCCACCTTCGCCGGTCTCCTCACATCGGCGAGCGCTGGCCCCAGCGTTCACCTCGATAACGGCCTCACGGTTCAGGGCCGGATCGCTCCCGATGCCGCCAATGTCGCCGAGTTCCTGGGCATCCCCTACGCCGCGCCGCCTCTCGACGACCTGCGCTGGGAGCCGCCCATGCCCTTCGTCGTTCCGCAACCGAGCAGCCCATTCACCAACGGCACCATTCTTAATGCTACTGCTCTTCCCCCGTCGTGCTGGCAGTATATCTCCATCCATCCGGCCATCCAGCGCGTCGACGTCCCCGAGTTCATGATCGGCGAAGCCGGCATGGACGAGGACTGCCTCACCGCCAGTGTCTGGGTCCCCTCTGATGCTGTTCCTGACGGCGAGCAGACTGAAGGAGAAGGCCTCCCCGTCGTCATCTGGTTCTACGGCGGCGGCTTCGAGACGGGCGGCACCGACGTCCCCTATCAGATGCCGCAGAACTGGATTCAGCGCTCCCAGTCGCATATCTTTGTCACCTTCAACTACCGCATGAAACTTTTCGGCTTCCCCAACTCAGCTGCGTTGGAGGACCAGAACCTGGGCCTCATGGACCAGCGTTTCGCCGTCGAGTGGATTCGCGACAACATTGCCAAGTTCGGCGGTGACCCTGAGCGCATGACCATCTGGGGCCACTCTGCTGGCTCCGTCGCCGTCGACTACTACAGCTTCGCGTATGCTAAAGACCCCATTGTCAGGGGCCTCATTATGGACTCAGGCACAGCGCACTTGGATCAACTGATGAACCACGACGAGAGCCACTCCAATTTCACTTTCGTTGCCCAGCAGCTGGGCTGCGGAAACCTGACTAATGCCGCGGCCGAATTGGCGTGTATGCGCAAGATTCCTGCCGAGAAGCTTGAGCATTTTGTGGCCAACTACAAGGACTCGGAGGTCGCACCGGCTATTGGATTTTCACCTCAAGTTGATAACAAGATTGTGTTTGCAAACTACACGGAGAAGGCTGCCCTCGGAGAGATGTCTGACTTGGTAAGTGATAACAAACAACGTCTGGTTGACGGACTCCGTCACTGACAGATTTCAGCCTGCTATCATTGGTTTCAACGCCGCGGAAGGCCTCTTCCTTGCGCCTTACGATGCTGAGAATGGCCCCGACCCCGCCTTTGCTGACAGCCTGTCGTACACCTTCTTCTGGTGCCCTGCCACGAAGACAACCAAGTAAGCACCTCCGATGCCATGTTCCGTCGACAGTGACTGACAACCCCGCAGCGAGCGTCTGGCTGCAGGGAGAACAACCTACCGCTACTACTACTCTGCCATCTTCAACAACACCTCTCCCCGCCGTTGGATGGGCGCCTACCATGGCAGCGAGCTTCCGATGATATTCGGCACCCACGCCGACTTCCGCGGCAACTCGACGGCTTTCGAGTACGAGCTCAGCCACGCCATGATGGACGCTTACGCTGCCTTTGTCAAGGATTCGACTGCCGGGCTGGATGCCATAGGATGGCCCGCTTACACGGCCGACAGCCGACTTGTTCGCAGTTATGGCGAAAATAATAACGTCACTGTTGGCAAGCGGACTTTGTCTGCTATCGAGAGGGAGTGCGCGAACCTGGGACTTTTGTAGGCCACCCAGCAGTCCCATATAGGGCGAATCTCCGTGAATACTTCAGGAGAATAGCAACCTATTTCTTCCCCATCTTGCCAAACTGATATTTTCTTGAACATCAATATGACAAATGATACTATGTTCTGTTGTGGGTGCGCATGTGTATTGTCTTCTCGAGGCTCTGCAGTGGGGCCACGAGATGACGCAGTGCGGGAGTTAAAAAGCCTCTTGTGCATAACTGAAATCTATGCGGCCGCCTGCTCTATTCCCAAGACATGGTTAAAAAGGAGCGCGTAGTCAACACACTTGAAGCGTCCTGGCCCGGGGTTTCAAATAGCCTTGTTGGTACCTTATCCCCTTACATCGGTCTCCGAAGGAAACCCATGAGCAGAGCCAGGGTATCTAATCTTTTGAGTTCAAAAATACCAATGTTTAATCCTTCCCCATTACCAAGGAAGGTTGGGTCAGCTTGAAAACCTTACGGGGCGTCGAACATGGGCTTACCCGACTTCAATCCGTCATTGCCCTATCATCGAGGCCATTGCAATGTGAGCTGCTGGTATCGGCACTAAGCGATTTGTCGAACGTATGCAGACGAGAACAGAACGTGAAGGCGCGCTCTCATAATCCTTTCCGAAGCTTTTCAAGTCTCAGGTTCAAGTCATGGGCTCTGATAGCCGTTTGGATGAATTTCCCGAACCACCCTACTCGGCTGATGCCCAGGGCCAATAGCTCAGTCCCGGCGTATATAGTTTCTGTCGGCTCCTAGCCCCCAAATAATCTGTCTGTTCCGCCCTTTTCGGCGCTGAAGGAATCTGAGTCTTTTTATCCCAGCCTGGAAAGCTTAGGATTGATCCCACCGTAAAAACTCCGGATGGAAAATGGATTCAGGCCGGCAACCCAGACGACATGAAATCCAAAGACGAGTTGCTTCATCCGCCCCAGACGACCCTGATACATCAAACTACTCTTTAGTGCTTGAGGGGCTTGAGAGACAGGGGGTTTTCCGTTTCAGCCGTTTCGAGTTCCACAGACCTGGACACCTTTTCTCTGCTGGTCTGCATCTTATGTCTCAACAGTTAAAAGAGCTCCAGACTTGTGGCGGACGGGACATTTTGTGAGCGAACTGTATTCAAAGAAGACACCATCAGTTGTTGCCTATCTCATCGCAAGACAGTACCATCTTGATGGTGTAGCCTCCGAGCGAGGCCTTGAGGCCAATAATTAAAGTCGACAGCGCTGATATCTTCTGGGACACGGACGTATGAAATAATACAGAGGATTCCCAAGCGTTTAGTTGGGGCGTTGGTAGATGAATCCGAAGCAGACTGTTTTGCGTATAAAACCGTCGTGGTACAGGTTCATATTGGGGGGTTCAGAATAGTGCTCATGTTCGAAATATTATCAGGGTACCAACAAAGAAAAAAGTCGTCAGGCCTAGGCGCCAACATGGTTTGCATATTTGTTCGTTTACATGTTAGTTTCCAATATGTGCCCAGAATACTCACGTTGCTCGTCTGTTTCTACACCACAACAACATCATAGTTGAAATCACCAGCATACCCCACATTCGCATTCCACATGCTGTCAGCCTTCTCCGTAACTCTCACTATTCCTAATCCTTGGTCTACTATCAAACTAGATAAACAAAAAAAGGGAACAAAAAGGCTTCGTTCTAGGCTTAGGTACCTTATCGAGACGTTTACCACGAGCAGCAGTTCCTCTGAAAGCACCCTTGACCATACTCCTTCCTCAATCTTTATGAAGTCACTGTATTCGAGACGCATAGGCAAAAACCAACGAGGGAAAGCAAAGCCAAGAGGAGCAACAAGGACCGAGAGGCCTTTGGCGTTCCCCACTCCGCCATCGACTGGGTCGTCCTTGCTGCCTTGGAGCAGCCACCCCACTTCGCGCTCACTTCGTACCCATGAATCTGTTCCCATGAATCCGATGTGCTGCTCCAAGTTCATGAAGCCCCGGACCCGTGTACAGAACATAAATTACGATGAGGAAGACCCGTGGTACCTCGAGTTGGAGGGTTCAAAGGTTTGTAAGGTCTACAACCACTGCAACTGGCGCGGCTCGCCTCTGGATGCGGAGGACAGGTCGAACTGAACACACGCTGGGTCTTCGACGGCTAGCGCACCTGCTGTTTGCTCGACTTCGACCACCACTAGTACGGCTACTGCCCCTCAAAGAGGACAAAAGACGGCACCGCATCGGATAATAGACTGGGACTGCGGTCGCGAAGACGGCTGAAGAGAGGGTTCACGAGAAGCCCGAGACTTGGGCTGCCGGAGAGCCACCATGGATGTTGACATTTTGGCAGACCAGCAGGTCATCGAACAAGCCCCGGACTAGGAGGAGGGCAAGCAAAATGCAGCCAAGAGACCAAAGTCATCTTGTGAGCTTAAGGTCTCTGAAGTGTTACCAGGCTCGTGTGGGGAGAGCCTGGGGTCGAAGATTGATGGGGTAGACTTTCCTTGGCACGCCCGGGAAAGGCAAGGTGCATCCCATTGTCGTTAATAAGTCCTCATACGAGGCACCCAGCCGCTTTTAGGCTGAAAGAATGGGGGAACCGAGTTTACGGGTCATGGAGGCCCTTGGCTCATCGTCCATCGCACCGTAAACTCTCTATTCAGTCCACGACCCCCCGAAAGGAAGAGAGCCCGCGTGATCGATACGCAGGCCGTGGAACCACTGACTCGACGCCACTCTGAGGAAAGCGTGGGGAGGGCCAGATGCGGCTTGTAGAGTTGCCGCCTAGCAATAATTGGCTGGCGGACGAGCTTCCGATTGCTGCACGTACCGGTAACGGTTGCCAGCCTACAGGTAGGTAGCTGAGCTGAGAAATTGCTGCATGCAACCGTAGCGTGCGAACGTCGTGCCGAAGTACCGGCAAATCCTAACGTGTCATCCAGGACCCGGGGCCATGGTTCGTGACTAAGAAAGATGCAGAGGAGGCACGCTATGGATACCTAGGTCTCGGATTAAGCTTGCGTAGGGTCCTACGCATCAGTAGAAGCATGGCAGTATCGTCCGTGGTGTCGTCAAGGACGTTATGCTTGGCTCATCACAGACATGGCCGTCTTACGTGGGACAAGTGCCTTACATGAGCTAGCACCCAAGGGGCAAATGCGAGAAGGGGGGTCTGTCAAGCCTGGCTCGGCCGAGGCTGGCCGAGAAGAGGGTCTGCAGTTGGAGAAGACAGGGAGTTGATTCGCGCGGAACTCCACAACCAGCACTGCAGTCTGCACGGGACGCACAAGCCCGTCTTCTAGCTGGGGAAACCGGCAGGAGGGAGGTCTGGAGCCGAAAGTCACGGCGTGTTCCTTGTCGAATGGCAGATGGCCGACGGTGCCTCCCCTCTGGGGCGATCAGACGACGGGCGGCATCATGTCCCTTTCGACGGCTTGGCTCGAAACGACAACGCCCACGGGGACAAGTACATCGCATCGTCGTTTCAGTACGAAGACACGTTCATCATCGAGCTGAAGAGGTGGAGGCGCAGTCAGGAACGAATAGGCAAGTCGGCAACAGCCAAAGCTTCTCGCAGCCTTCGTAGCAATGGATTGGGCCCAAGAGAACGGGACCAGGCCCTGAGAGACGTGAGCGGGGGCGAGCCGAAGAGCCTTGAGACGGGAAAACGGCCACAGTCGATCGGCAGTTTGTTGCGGTTCGAGTGGACGTCGGTCGATGCTCGCTTGTGGTTGAGATCGGGCGAGTCCGGGCTTCCATTACCTAAGCTCGGCAAGAAAACGCACCTCGACGTCGGACCCAGATATTTCAGAACCAGCCAGCGTCATGATGTACAATGCTTTCAGTTGTTCAGCCACAAACGGAAGAGTCTGTTCATGCCCAACGCCCTCTCCCCGCCGACAGACAGTATATTTTCAGACAAATGCGTCCAGAACAGAGTTCAGACAATGATCTCGGGTAGTACAGATTCATGGAGGTGCAGAAACTTGGGGAAACCCAGCATAGGTGTGGCCTGGATGGGGTAACACCTTCAGCGCATGCATCCCCTGAAAGCACCATCCCTCGAGGCCTGGATGGAGCGGTCCAGCGGTTGTGACTCCTCAGCGGTCCCCGGGGCCCAGTGCGGCCCATCACGCCACGGCCACTAAATCCCCAGACTTACCCCACATGCCTCTTCCCACGCCAGGCTCGCTAAGGGGGCACTAGTCCTCGCCAGTGCTCGCTACAGGCACACTAGCCCCTTTCCGGACGCGCTAGGCCCTCCATCTCTTCCGATCCCCGGGATGCTCCCTTGCCTCTCCTCACAGCCAATTTCTCCTCTTGGGAGAAGTTCCACCAATTGTCCTCACATCCTCCTCGGACGACATTCCCTCTCTAGCCCGTTCAAGTCAAGTTTCCTGCTCACACTTTCTCCATTTCCCCCGGCTCTCCTCGAACCACAGCGCCAGAGTCGACGGTCCGACGTTCCTACCACGCCGCTTTCACGCCTCCTCCAGTCTCCAGACCAGGACTTGAGAACCCCAGCCATGCGGACGACGTCGAACCTCGTTCAACTGCCATCTCCCCCACCCCCGGTTGGTTTCCTTTCGTCTCTCCCGCCGGTTTCTTTCCAGTCTGACCATTCACAGCCTGTCAACCCCCCTCGCCTCCCTCCGCAATTCCCTCTCCATAGCACCCCTCACCCAGTCAAGATCTTCCAAGACCGTCAATCCCGCCGCTAGCTTCCAAGCACCGATCGGCTTTCCGCTCGACTGTGGGTTCCGGCTCGCACATGGCCGGCCCTTCCCTTGCTAGGCCAGACTGCGGTCCCGTGAGAACGGCCTGACTTGAACCCAAACGGCATAGTACGATGGCCGGCACAACGAGGGATCTCCAACCTGGTCTGATTGGGGAATGACCACCTGGGGGGGCCGAGCTTGGGGAAATGCACTGCTTCTCCACGGGCGACGGCCATCCCATCCCATCCCATCCTCGTCCCAGTCCCATGCGCTCTGCAACCATAACATGAGATGCGAGTAGCCGACCGCCTGGTACGACGTTGATCTCGCCTCGAGCGACTTTAAAATACCCCAACTGCCCCCCCAGCTCATCGGATTCGGCCTCTCTGCCACTGTTCGATACGACTCTGCTTCAGGAGCCTGCCAATCGCCAAACCCTCAAGCAGCCCGAGAGAATCCGCAGTCATGTCGAACGACATCACTAACAAGACGGTGTCGCAGCCGCAAGACAACATCCACGTCGAGAAGGGCCCGTCCCACATCCATCAACTCAACGATGTCTCCCTCGATGACAAGGGCCTCAACTCCGAGGCCCATGAGGGTACCAACATCGAGCATAGCTTTGGCGTCTGGCAGGGTCTCAAGACGTACAAGCGTGCCGCTTTCTGGTCCATCCGTGAGTCTCACCACCCGCAGCCAGGGCCACTGTCGACAAATGGCTTGAATTAACTCTTACCTCGATGTAGTCATCTCGACCACCGTCATCATGGAAGGTTACGATGTGACCCTCATCGGCTCTTTCTACGGCTACCCCGAGTTCCGTAAGAAGTACGGCGAATATCTCGACGAGAAGAACGGCTATCAGATCTCTTCCTCGTGGCAGCAAAAGTTCAACTCCATCGGCGCCTTGGCGAACATTGTCGGTGCCCTCATGAACGGATACTTCACCCCCAAATACGGTCACCGCATTGTCCTCATTGTGTCCCTCGTCTGGTTGGCCGCCTTTGTCTTCATCGTTTTCTTCGCCCACAACATCGAGATGCAGCTGGCTGGCCAGGTCCTCTGCAACGTCCCTTGGGGGGTTTTCGCCACGACAGGTCCCGCCTACGCCGCTGAGGTCACCCCCTTGGCTATTCGTGGCTACTTGACCTCCTACGTCAACCTCTGTTGGTGCATTGGCCAATTCATCTCTGCCGGCATTCTCAAAGGCCTCGTCGACGTCCCGAATCAATGGAGCTACAAGATCCCCTTCGCCGTGCAGTGGGTGTGGCCCATTCCTCTCATCGTCGCCGCTTGGTTGGCCCCCGAGTCTCCCTGGCACCACGTTCGTCAGGGTAACCTTGACGCGGCCAAGAAGTCGCTGGCACGGCTCTCGGAGCCCGAGCACAACGTGGACCTCGACGCCACCGTTGCCATGATGGTGCACACCAACAAGCTCGAGATTGAGGAGCAGGCGGGTGCCACAATGCTTGACTGCTTCAAAGGCACGAACCTGCGCCGTACGGAGATCGCCTGCATGGCCTTCCTGTCTCAAATTACCAATGGTGGTGCGCTGTGCTATTCCGGTTCCTTCTTCTTCCAGCAGACAGGTATTGATCCTTCTACGTCGTACGCAATTAGCTTGGGAGGCACTGGGATTGCGTTTATCGGCACGTGCATCTCTTGGCTCTACATCTACAAGTTTGGTCGCCGAGCCATCTGGATGGCAGGATTTACACTGCTGGTGGCTTGCTTGTGGATCATTGGGTTCCTCTCGATTGCTCCGAATCAAACCAAGGGCATCATCTGGGGCCAGTCAATTCTCTGCGTCGTCTGGCTCGGCCTCTACTCCATGTCCGTTGGTCCGATCGTGTACACCATTGTGGCCGAAGTCGGTTCCACACGTCTCCGAACCCAGACCATCGTCTTGGCTCGCAGTACATACTATGTCGGTAACATTATCTGCGGTGGTATCATCCAGCCAAAGATGTTGGCACCTGGTGACTGGGACTTGAGGGGAAAGACAGTAAGTGATGATGGATCCTCTCGTAAAATGATGCTCAGCGGAAACTAACTGACGGTCAGGCTTTCTTCTGGGCCGTTCTCGCTACCTTTACCTGGGTTTGGGGCTACTTCCGCATGTTCGAGACTAAGGGTCGCACCTTTGGCGAGATGGACGTCATGTTCCAGAAGCACATTTCCGCTCGCAAGTCGTCCAGGTACGAACTCACCTCGGAGGAGATGTTTCTGGCCGAGCGCAACCAGCGCTTGAGCAGGAACGAGACGGAGAAGCTTTGATTTATGATCAAGTTTATGAGATTCATAATACCAGGAAGCACTCTTTCACAGGGTGTCTGTCATTTATAGCCACATATACCAGGCAAGGGGACTGTCGGCCTGTCTCGAGGCGGCGCCTTCTAGTTGCAAGTTTGATACCTAATACCCAATACGGAGCTTTTGCTTCGCTACGCGCTTCACACCGGGCCATCATTGTGACATGCTAGAACGGACACTTACAGCATGACGGATGTGCATCTTCAGCTGGCGACGGCTGTGGCCGTGGGAACGAGTTGGAAACGAAGGATACGCTCCTCGCCCCGCCCCAAGGCCAAGAGATGTTGAAGCATTCGTCGATTGAGACTCGGGTCAGCTCATCGTGTCTTCCACAATGCTCTTCTCCTCTCATAATCGCCTGTATGATCATGCCAACTTGAACCCAATAGCAGCCAGTAGGCTTGGGCCATCACCACGTTGCATCCAACTACATTGAACGGCAGTCACCAATTTCTGTCATTGAGTGAAAGCCATTTAGGGCGTTTATATCACGCATCCCGATATGTCAACCCCAGACCTCTACGCCTCGAGTGGCAACACCTCAAAGGCCGGGGTCTCAAAGACATCCCAGTTATCCGACGCCTCGGGGTTGCCGAACGGAACCAGCGCCGCAAAGCGCATCTTGTACTTGCCCGGAGAGATCCGAGTGCCGTTCGCCAGACGACCCATCCACCACAGCTCAACGCCGTACAGCCCCACGATATCCCGGGGCACATCGCGCATGGGCAAGGTGATGATGTCGTTGGGGTCATCGATACTAGGGTCGATAAAGATCCTCCCCGAGGCCTTGGCCCAGCTCGTCGCCGACCCCACGAACCCCGCCTGGCCAACGACGGGGGGTGCTTCCAGTCTCTCTCCACCCAGGATGCCTCGAAGATGTCCCACCGCAGCTCGCGGGTCGCATACTGGATACGGGCGTAGAGGTTCGGAAAATCCTGGACGGCGGGGTCGAGGTTGAATGTAAAGTTTGACTTCTCTGCGATGGGGATATCCTGACGGGTAGACGTGATCCGCGGGAAGCCTGTTGGGTACTGGAACATGATGCCGACGTCCTTGTGTAGGTCGGCCGCTAGGCCCAGGTACGGCACGCCCAGAGTCTCACCGTTGCTGCCCTTGATCAAGACCTTGCCGCTGTACAACGGCAGCTTGGCAGGGTCGAGGCCCTGGTTCTCGGGGTACTTGAAGTTGAACTGGGCCGTCTTGGTCTCACCCGGCTGAACAGTGAAGGAACCACCAGGGAAGGAGATCTGAGGGGCCATCTTCTGTGGTGCGACCATGACCTCTTCGAACCACGCAATCTTGGGCGTCCCCCACTCATTGGGGTCCAGGTTGACAGTGTTCATGCCGCCAGACTCTTGCTGCTCGAAGGTGTACGTCACGGGCTCGCGACCGGTGTTGGTGATGTCGACAGTGTGGTATCGGCTGAAGTGGTGGGTGTCGTTGAGAGCGAACTTGGCGAATGACAGGGAGGTGTCATACTCCAGGACCTTGCTAGCGTTGATAAGGCCAGTGCCGACTTGCGCAACGGGCGCGAAGAAGTCGTACTGGTTGTTCTCGAGCTGGCCGTCGTCCCACTTGATGGCCTCTCCAGATGCAATCAGTCGCATGGCAAGACTCTTTGCCCACTCTGGCCCGTGAGCGCTGCGGCCGCCAAACTTTCCGACATACAAAGCAGCAATCCCGGCAACATATGGACACGACATTGAAGTTCCGCTGAGGATGGAGTAGCCCCCACCGACGTACGAGCTCAGAATCTGACCGCCGGGAGCCGCGACGTCCGGCTTGATAAAGAGGTCGTTGGTCGATCCGATGGACGTGAACTGGCTGGCCACGCCACCGTTCTCCTCGTTCTTGATGCCGACGATGTGAAAGATGGGCCGCTCGGTGAAGTCGGCCGTGACGTTCCCGCCGGCCTTGACGGTTTCAATGATGGCGACGCGACGTGTGCGTCCACCATTGCGATGAGACTGCTTTTGTCCTCGGTGGTCGGCCTGACCAGCGGCATCTCGTTGCTGTAAAAGAGGATGTGGGAAGCGTTGAAAGCCGCGAGGTTACGCTGCTTCTGGTCGAAATTGCACCCTCCACGGCGCACGAGAGCGACGACGCCGGTGAGGTCGGGGGTTCCGACGGGCAGGGGTTTGCACGCCTCATCGGCGGTGCTGGTATTGAGGCTGAGAGGGAGGATAGGCCAGTCCTTGACTTCGGACGGGTACCAGTCTTCAACGGCCCTGTACGCGACGCGAGTCTCGTTGGACTGGCCGTCGAGATTGAAGACGCCCCTGAAAGACGAGGATGCGAGGACGTCGCTTCCACGGACGCCACAGCGACGACGTGCTCGCCGGAGGAGCCGCTACTGGCGGCGAAAGCGCCAGCTTGGCCGTCATTCCCGGCCGAGATCGTTATCACGACGCCCTGGTCGACGAGCCTGGAGGCGACGACAGCCCAGGCATTGTCCGCGAAACCGCTCACGCCGCCGATGGAGGAGGTTATGATATCGACCTTGGAGGAAGTTAGCCAGTCGGGGAAAAAACACCTTGATCTTTCGGTTCTCTTACACCTGCTTCATAGGCCGTGAGGAAGGCCTCGATCAGAGTGTCCTCATCGGTGCCGTCGACGGTGCCGAAGACCTTGTAGGCGTAAAGAGTCGCTTCGGGAGCAACTCCCGTGAGACTACGGCCAGCCTGGTCAGCTTCTCGCCTTGAACCTCATGTAAGAAACGTCCGTCGCATCGACTCACATGCTGCTGTTGCCGGCGATGATACCGGCGACGTGCGTTCCGTGGCCTTGCTGGTCCAATGGATCGGCATCTGGGTTCTTGACTTCGCCATCATTCGGCCAAGCTTGAATGTGGTGTCAGTAACGATCCGTACTAACAGATGAGAGATGAAGTACAACTCACCTCCGTCGCCAACAAAGTCATAACCACCCGCAACCTTGAATCCCTCGCCAAATCCGCCACCAAGCTGGCGAACGTCAGACACACTACCAATGCCACGAGAAGTAAGCACTTACCGCTTCATGAGTATACCAAATCCCCGTATCGACAACAGCGACCTTGGCACCCTTGCCCAGGACACCGGCCTCGTGCAGCTTATCGACACCAGTCATGTGATGGATGTCATAATCGATCGCAGTCGCATTCTCGCTAAACGAAGCCAGCGGCACGCTGGGAGCAAGCCTCAGCTTCCTTGACTGCCACGCCTCCTTGACAGGCTCAAGGGCCTGCAGCGAGTCGATGTTCTCGACGTCCGTCTCGACCGCGGCACCGGTGAAGACGTCGCTAGTAAAGACGCGGAGGACCTTGGCGCCGCGCTGGCTCGCGATGTCGGCGGCAACGGCCGAGGCGTCAGTTCCCTGCGTTGCGTGAGTAGCTGCTCCCAGCCGCGAGGCAAGCAGAGTGATTAGTCAACAAACCTGGTTGAACTCGACGATGAAGCGCTTGGGCTCGACCGTCGTCTTATTCGCTGCGGACTCGGGGGCGTTGTCGTCAGCCCGGCGCATGAGCGGGTGGTCACTCTGCGCGACGGTGCCGACCACGCCCGTGGCGGCGAGAAGGAGGCGAAGCAGATGCATCCTGATTCAATGTATCCGATCACCGAACACTGATCTTGGAACACCTTAAGACGAAGCCGTGGCCTTGAGTGCTCCATGGCTTTCTCAAAGGCATCGCGATCCCCCGTTATATATGACAACGAACATGGCCCGCGACTTAGACCTTGGACATCCAATTTCCAATCTCCAGGCGCGTCCGGCGTGTTCGTTGCATGAGCCAGCGACCCGATGCATTGCGTTGCAGTTCGCCAATTGTTCGTATTCGGTGCTGCGACCCTATTGAAGCATGGGTGGCCGACAAGGGCGTTGATTGAGCACCTTGGTGTTTTATTATCCTTCTCTTATCTACGGACTGCTCAAGAAGCCTACTAGACAGTATGCAGGCAATATTAACAATATCTTGCAGGAATGTCGACAGACTGCCGGACAGCCGCCGTGTTTGATACTCCTATCTGCACAACACCTGCGCTTCATGTCCGGCCCCCGGTAGCAGGCGAAGCCGACGTCGCTCTGCCATGCCTTTTTCTCGTGTCAGGATGCGGGACGGCTTTGATGGACGATGCAACTTCACATTTGGGAATAGTACGGCCCCATGGCCGATGCAACCCCCATAACGACCTTCCTTTCTCTCCTATGCATCCTGCAGGAACCGGGGCTCCGTGCATCTCAGGGTGCATGGCTAGTCGAATCCCACACGGCCGAAGCAGATATGGTTCACCACAGCAAGATGCTGATCGGATCCGGCCAAGATGCTGAGGCCGCCCCACAAGACATGACGGCAATTGGTGACGGATGAACCTTGGGTCCATATCCTTTTGGAAGATCATATCATGCTGTCAACTCATACAAACCCAGGATTGGGATATGTTAGGATGACAGATCAAATCGAGACAGAAATCTGGTTCACAGGTCAAAAGCATGATCCGAGTGATATTGAGACGTTGAGACGACTCGAGCTTCCTAGGCGGCAGATGCCGTATTGGATGCCGACAGTCAACCCAACGTGTCGGCACAATAACAGACGACCTGTATAAGTCGATCCCGATGGACAGGCAGGAGCATGCCGCTGGTATCTGTAGGTCCCCGAGGGCCGTAGCTATAGCGTTCGAGATGAGACCGTCTCTCCCCGCAACCCGTGACACGAGCTCAAAGCTTGGTCCCCAAGATCGGAAAATATCTGCAGGGACTGGCTGCTTCTGTCGACGTCATCCCTTTGCACCTCGAATCGAGCTATGCGTCGACAGCGTGCTCTAGCTTTCGTAATGAGAATCGTCAACTTTGATCGGTAACTCTTGAGCTAGCTCAAGTATCCAACCTCGGGCCGATTGATCAAACGGCCACAATCCCGCCATACTCGTAGCGCCTTCTGTTCCCTTTTGATGTTTCTAGGCGGTGGAAACTTCGGACGAATCTACGGATTGGACCTGCTTTGATGGCCAAGTCGCAAACCCGCCAACAAGAGACAGGCGTGGCAGCAACTCGACTCGAGTCTTCGCGGCCACCGTCCGCCGAGGCTGCAAATCACCACACCATCTCAGGGGCTCATATCCTTGAGGGCGAATGGCAGAGGGTCGACTAGCTCAACGGTCGCAACCGGAGTTAGGTTAGAGTTCACGGCCGAGGTGCGTCAGGTCCGGGATGAAGCCCTGTGAGACTGTGTCACCACGATTTCACAAATCTACCAGCAGAGGGCGAGATTCGCTTTGCGACCGCCAAGGCACCTGATCGACCAGGTGTTTAGTTTCCGATGTTTCGCTGTTCATCCTTGTCAGCCCTGAAAAGCTTCTTTGGTCTCTCGAGTCGGTCGCCGGAAGCTTATTGGCCTCGCTACCTAGCTCTTCCTTGGCCAACGACGCCGTGTCGACACGAGGTTTCCTCGCTCGATTGCAGGGCCACGATCCGCGGCAAAAAAGCCCGGCATTGAGTCCGCGAACCCGCCGTGTGGTATCGTACCCGTTCCGAGAGGATGCTTTTTTAGCTTTTGGAACAAACGTTCCCCGCCGCACCAGTCGTTTCTCTGCCCTGAAGCGCCCCGCCTCGCCGTCCAGTGAGAAGGCGTCGGAATATTATCTTTATTCTTCTTTGGGCCAGGAACCAACTTTGACCTTGCCTAGCGCTTGGCGAAGCGAGAGATCCTCGGGGCGAGTGGCCAGAAAAGCCGCTAGATCCAGGGGCGAGCCAAGATGCGGAAGATATTTGGCTCGCCGGCCTGCCTCCGAGACGCGCTCTCTTACCAGCTTGAGAAGCTCGACTGCAGGGTCATGGCATCCCCAAGATCCCACTTCCTGTCCTCGAGGAACCGAATAAGGTTACCAGCCGAAGCAGACGGCTAGTACCATTCACCGATGGCCAAAGTGGCTTGGTTCCAACACATCGAACCAGTCAATGCGTCCAAGCACGACCATCAACGTTTCATGACCTCCCACGAAGCCAGATCCAGTGACGAGGAACCGGACTGAATTGGAGAGGGGGGGGAGCGATGCAGTATTTTGCTAAATAGTCCAGACGCGAACGCTCCTCCCGCATGTCATGTTGTAAGACACCAGACAAACATCTGTCGTCCAAATTCCCGTCTCCAACCCCCCATCATGCGATGTGGAAAATGAGAGAAGACGACCTCGTGGCAGCGTCATCGCCCCCGCCGGGCGTGACACCCAACTTCGAGAACCCCACAGAGTCCCTGGTTCCGCAGGTGCTCGTCGTCGCCATTGTGCTGAACCTCCTCGCCATCTTCTTCTGCGCCGTCCGGCTGTACACGGCAAAGGTCGTCATCCACCGTCACCAGCTCGACGATAACCTCATCTTCGTCGGGCTGGTCTTCGCGACGGCCTACTCGGTGATTCAGGTCTACGAGACCCGCAACGGCGCGGGCCATCACATCTGGGATGTCCGCAGGGCCGACGCCGTTTCTTTTCATAAGCTGAGCATGGCCGATCTTGCCGCCTACAGCCTCTCGGTCCTCTTCACCAAGCTTCGATTCTGGTCTTCTACCTTCGGTTTCCCCTGAAGCGAACGGTCCAGATAGTGGTGTATGGGGTCATGTTCGCGACGGTGGCATACTCGGCCGCCGGCGCCCTCAGCTGGGCCTACCTCTGCACGCCGATGGAGAAGATCTGGAACGACGACTTGCCGGGGACCTGTGTTGACCGGTCCATGTGGTGGCTGATGCTCTCCGTCTCCAACGTCGCTACCGACCTCGCCATCCTGTTGCTTCCGATATGGATTCTCTCGCCCTTGTCGTTGAGACTCGTCAAGAAGATTGAGATGACCGTTTTTCTCATGGCCGGCGGGTTGTGAGTTTGGCATCCGGCACCGTCCTATGAATCACGGCTGACTACTTGACTTGAACAGTGTTCTGGCGCCGAGTATCGTGCGCATGGTCATGATTCCCCTCGGGTTCAACAATCCGGACTTTACCTGGACTGCCTCCATAAGCATTATCTGGTGGTGAGCATCCATCCTTCCGCAGAGAATTGTCCGCAGACACTGACCTGCCGCAGCGTGGTGGAAGCCAACGTCGGCATCATCTGCACCTGCCTCCCCTTCCTTAAAGCCTTCACGAAGCACGTGGCGCCCAGCATTGCTAAGCGCTTCTGCGTGCCCGACGAGCCGCAGTCACCCACGGTATTTGACCGCGCCGCGGCGCTGCAGACCATGCCGGTGGTGCCCAGGTCCGCCCGGCGCAAGAGCTTCGGCCGTCAGCCCGTCGGCGACGTACCGGACGCGAGGTGCGGACGACACGCACCAACTGGCCGCTGAAGAACGACATGCCATTTGACTATGTCGACTATCAGGATGATCGCGTGTCGCAAGGGGAAAAGTCGCCGCAAGGTGTGAGGCCAGTTGATGTTGCGGAGATGGTGTGAATGTAGCAAAGACCGCGTTTTGTGTTGTCCTGGATGATACCCTTTGGTTACTGCGAGCGGAATCCCCAGACACCGTCGGCACAGATCTCAACGGCCTTCGGCGATAACGCCACGGTCGGCTGACTGTCTGGTAAGTCACGCTTCGCGATATCGTTTGTTGGTCTCGTGCTGATGAAGTTAATCAGTCGAGTTGCCGTCATCGACGCGGACGGAGAAAGTGGGATGATGCATCGGCGCCGGTGGGATAGAGTATGGACGGGATGCCGAGACCGCGTCTGGCTGCGGTGTCCCGCCGCGTCTAGACATGATCGTAGGGCTGCTGATGTGCTTTGCTGGCTCAGTGCAACCCATCCGGGTTGGCGGCACGTAATCTCGGCACCGTCGATTCAAGCCTGGCACGTGGATGGTGTTGGATCTGGATCTGGCAGGAGAATTGCTCAGGATACCGGGTTGCGCCGAGAGATTCGGAGTAAGCATCGAGCATTGATCACACGGCCGGACAGGCTGTATCCGTAGTCGAGGGTGTGGAGTCAAATGACGAACCAAGATTCCGAAGCACGTTGTGCGGCAAAGTCCTTGGCCAAACCATACTGATAGTGGGACAATAAATGTATAACAAGCCACTGCTACGTAGTATGAACCATTTCACTGGCGTGATTCTTAATCGTGTTTAGCTCCAAAGACTCCATAGGGCCGGCCTCTTTCGGCGATGAAAGAATAGCAGGGGGTGGGTATGTTCACGGTCCTCGCGTTAGCCGCCGCAGCGGGTTTCCTCGGCGCCGAACGTCTCCGAAAGGGGGTTGAGTAGAGCATTTTTGTGGCCAAAGAGCCTCGGCCTCGGCTGTTATTCATACGCCGGCCGCCGAAAGGAAGCAATGTCGGACACCACGACCGCCTCCTGAGCACACCCACAACACGCAATCTCGCGCCGCGAGGCCCACGAGAGCATCGAATTCCTGGAACAATGGCCCGGAACACATGCATATCTGACTCAACTGACTGACGTTGGACCCCTTCGGTCGTGCCGGCGACCGATTCCCATGTAATGAGGTGTCCACGCTAGCTTGACGATGGGATCTCTCCCCACGGCGCGGACGCCGGACAGGGGCCGCGGTGACGCTGAGCGCTCTTCCCTTGTTTCCCATTTTCAGATTTTTCTCTTTTTCGCCCTGAATTTCGAAGTACTTATCTGTCTTCAGTCCATACCTGGCTGGACTTTGTTTGTCAAGCTTCACCAGACGACTTTCATAGACGACGACATCACCCCTTGGTTTGATACCTTGGGAACATTGCTCCAAAGTTTGCGACACTCTATTCTGAGCAGTGGACGAACACCTGAGACTCATCGATCGAGCCGTCAGCGACATGTCGAAGCGAGAATATCCCTCGTCCCCAGCGGACTCCCAAATGACATTCACAGACCCCCTGGCGCCGACAACAGAAGCCAAAGCAGACCCGGGCAGGATGGACTACTCCTCCGACCGCCCGTCGACGATCCAGCAGCCCGATCCCGAAAAGGGCGCCGGCACCGCCCCGCCCGCCGGAGATGCGAAACCGTCGTACCCAGGAAGCAATGCGCCGGACGGCGGCGTGGTGGCTTGGCTTGTTGTTCTCGGCGCATGGTGCACATCCTTTTGCAGTTTCGGTTGGGTCAACAGTAAGTCGCAGCCCATGTAACCCTGAGCCTGAAGTTTGTTCATGTCGCGGAGGCTGACCAGGGGTGTAGGTGTGGGAGCTTTCCAGGAGTACTACCAGAACGACTTGCTTCGCAACTACTCGCCAAGCACCATCTCATGGATCCCATCCTTGCAGATCTTCTTCATGATGGCCATGGTGAGTATCCATCATCGTTTTTCTTATAGGCTATCGAAACTCATCATCGTCAGGGCCCTGTCATCGGCCAATTATACGACCGTTACGGTCCCCGCTGGCTGATCTTCATCGGTACCATACTACACGTCTTCGGCCTTATGATGACGTCCCTCTCGTCCCAATACTGGCAAATCCTCCTCGCCCAGGGCATCTGCTCCGCCATCGGCGTCTCGGCAATCTTTCAGCCCGCCCTCAACACCATCCACGGCTGGTTTAACGTTAACCGCGGCGCCGCCTTCGGCCTGCTCTCCACCGGCTCCAGCATTGGCGGCGTCGTATTCCCCATCATGGTCACCCGGCTGATCAAGTCCGTCGGCTACGGTTGGGCGATGCGCATCTGCGCCTTTATGATCCTTGGCCTTCTCATCATCGCCAATTTCACCGTCAAGGCCTTCCACCCGCCGCGCCCGCAAAAGTTCACCCGGGAGCAGCTCCTTCGCCCCTTCAAAGAGTTCGAGTTCGTTTGTGTCATTATTGGCTTCTTCCTCTTCACCTACGGGATATTCGTACCCATCAACTATATTCAGGTGCAGGCCCTCGAAGCCGGCATGAACCCAGATCTCGCGCAGTACCTTGTCGCGATGCTCAACGCCGGCAGTCTCTTTGGTCGCATTGGCTCGGGGATCCTGGGCGACAGGATTGGAAAGTACAACATCTTTGTGGTGGTGTGCTACTTGAGCGCGATCTGGATGCTGGCGCTTTGGATCCCCGCCAACACTGACGGCGCGCTCATCGCCTTTGCCGTACTTTTCGGCTTCTGCTCCGGCGCCTACGTGTCTCTGATTGCCCCGCTGGTGGCGCAGATCTCACCGTTCCAGGAGATTGGGTTCCGGACGGGTATCACGTTCTTCACCAACTCTATTGGTGGTCTGACGACGAACCCCATCAACGGGGCTATCCTCGCCGGAACCGGAGACTGGGTCGGTATCAAGATCTTCTCTGGAGTGTTCTGTATCGCGGGGACAACGTTCATTCTCGCAGCGAGAATTCATAGGACTGGATGGAAGTTGTTTGTTGCTTTCTAAGTGTTTGACGCATGGCATTGGTTGCGGCGGATTGGACGCGATATAGACATCACTCATTCTTTCCCTATACCCCTTTTCACTCTTCTTATCATAATAGCACTTGGGCGAAAACGAGTAGCCCGTAGAATGCAATCTCATCTCGATAGTCTACGAGGAGACTTTCAGTAACAGCCCCTGGGTCCTTGCCCAACGTGAGTCCGTGTATGAGCTCTCTGCCTAGCACCTACGCTCGTTATGTCTTATGATTGCAACTTTCGATACCCGAAAGTAACACGGCTATTCCAATCGTCCATTCTCGAAGTCAATCTATTCTTCTCAAGCACAGACCTCCTCTTACTTTTTCTAATTCCGCGTGATCCTCGTGGTTGAAGCTCGGAACCGCACTTTAAGATGAAGCCTAAGCCAGAGAAACGTGTTCCCAAAGTCAAATAGTTTTCAAAGTCAATCGAACACCGAGCCATGACGGTGGCATGAACCCACCGGGTCTAGCAACATCATTGAAAGAGCTCGATATGCACAATCTAAAGTTTACCGGAACCGACTGGAAAGGGGTCTGCAGATTTCAGAATCTTGATTGGGTGAACTTTGGGTGATACCCCTGGAATCTTCGTGACTCCTGATCTACGGGCGACCTGGGATTTGATGGTTAGACTCAACAACCCAGCACCGTATTGTGTTGTTCGTTGTCATTGCTGGGCTTGACCCGAGTTGTAAGTGAACAAACGGGGCTACCTATTGCTGAATCCGCTTACAAGTCATCCCCACGGGCCTTTCTGACTCACCAAGCTCCGCAAGCAAGCTAGAAAGCTAGCCTTTACCAAACAGGAATGGGAAAGAAGTGAAGTCGGGCGGAGAGCCGGCGGCATGTCAGCCAAGCAGAATGGATACTTTGGTTTGTCTAAGTTGTATATCTCGAGCCCGTATCCATTGTGCATAACTAACGGTCAATCGCCAGGGTCTGATAAAATGAAAAGCATACTCATCCCAGTCAACATAACGCACAGCAGCTATAATGATAGTGATGATAGTGATTGGATTACCGCCATTTGATCTCACTAGGAACATTTGGAATCATGTCGACCATTTAACACATATCTTGGCCATAAGATAAACCCATTAGGATGTTCAAAAATATATTCCTGTTCACTTTTTACCATTTACTAGAAGCATAGTAGATACAACGGGCACCTAACTATATTGTCCCTAGGCCAGCCACAAGACTTAGATGAAGCACGGTGCTTAGCCGACAGTATCTTAAACCCGGAAGCTTATTGTCTGCCTTGACACTAATAAATCATGCTAGTGTTTATGCTAGAGATTGTTTAATGTAGTAACAATATTCGGTGGGAATGTAGGCTGAAAGCATTGGCGAGAGGCGCAAAAAAGCCGCCGCGGTATTCCGACCCCGCTCTTTAAGCCCTGACCCCTCCCTCCCCACCCAGCAGAGAGGCAATGCCACTTTCGAGCTACCATGTTCCCGCAAGACTGTTATGCCTCTTTGACCACCGTACCCTGAGATCTCAGAGAGCCAGCAGCCCCCAAGGCACCGCGTACGTGAACATGCGCCGCAAACTTCTCCTCGAGTCGTCTCAACCGAGCCTCTGGTAAGACCGTGAAAATGTTGAAGAAAGAATTGCCGCATCAGCTAACAATCCACGGGTGCCAGGAGATCCAGGATGCCAGATGGATGACTTTGGTCAAGTGAGTAGCCAATGTAACCATGGTCGTCTTGGATTTCTCGGACAAGCGTGGTATCTAGACTCTAACAGTTATTTGGTGTTCAGAATCAACTACGAGGACGTCGATGGGAAAGTTCGCGCATGGGAGGCAGCGGAGAGAAAGACCCGACCAGCTAACAGCTCTGTCGACGCGGTTCACATCGTCGCCGTGCTGCAAAGACCCACCGGACCGGAGCTTCTTCTCCAACGACAGTTTCGACCTCCTGTCGGGAAGGTTTGTATCGAACTACCTGCCGGGTTGGTCGACAAAGGAGAAACTGTAGAGCAGTGTGCAGTTCGTGAACTCGCAGAAGAGACGGGCTACGTTGGTACTGCCAGACCCGATCCGCAAGGAAACCGGCCTACTCTTTTCGGTGGTAAGTATCTGTCTGCTTTCCATCAAGTGACTATTTGGTCAGCTAACAATGAACAAGCTCCTGGCTTCTCTAAGTATGCATCATCCTTTCCGTACTGACCTCTCCTCCCTGACGAGAGACTGACTTTGGATAGCTCTTGCTCTGTTATGGTTCATGTTAATATAGACATGCAGAAGGAGGAGAATCGCAATCCGAAACCGCAGCTGGAGGAAGGAGAGTTCATTGAATGCTTTTCTATTCCTGTGAAAGACCTTTATATCGAATGCAGAAAGTTGGAGTCTGAAGGGTTTGCTGTTGATGGGAAACTAGGGTCTCTCATAGAAGGACTTGAGCTGTCTAAAATATGGCAGTTCTGAACACCGCGGTGCCAATAGACACCTATATCACTATAAACGGAATTCAAGTAAGGTTCTGCGAGCGAATTCGAGACCACTTTCCGCGCCAAAACCATTAAGCATCTCACTTTCATCGACTCAAATAACCGCGTGTCTAGATAGTGTTGGAGAAAAAGAGAGAGTCACAAGGTTATCGGATCAATCGTGTCTGAAAAGTGGTGAAGAAAGGATCTTAGTCAGGCGCAGAGCGATTGGCGGACGCGGTGGTCGAAACGATTCATCTTGTCACAATAATGTCACTTCTTCTACCATATTGCACAGAAATCCAGGTCTCAATGTGGATATCGACTTTATCCCGTTCATCGGCCATCGAATTGGGAAAATTACGGGCTAGTATTTAGTCTCCATGAGGACGAGGACGAGGATGGATAGCTAGGGACCGATGTCCTTCATTCAAAGGTCCACTTGTGTGTGAAATGGGAAAGAAGTCTCTCAATCAGCTTCGATGAATTTCTGGGGGGGTGTGGGAGTGTCGGTTCGTACGCTTTGGGAACGAGTTCGGACATTGCATTCATTATCCCGGCCGACTTAGGCCGCCATCCGAAACCAATATAGTTGTTGGGTAAAAGCTGTAACCCATTGGTGGAATGAGTTAAAGAAAATGTGTTGATTGCCTAATTCGATAGCGTTCGTATGAGCCAACGGACTAATCCGTAACCTACAATTCTTTACTCCTTGCTGTTGAGGGGCAATCGGTGTGCGCCATTGAAACCAACGACACCGAGAGGGGCTCGGAAATGGATTTCTCGAAAATCTAGGACTAGCTGGCAAAGCGGCACCATCACTCGGGAAGCCGGACGACTTGGCCTAAAATCTTCCTCCTTTCCGCTTCGGACGAATGGATGAAGTGGAGGGACAGGACGCTTATTCCCGCTGGCAGCCATTGATATATATTTTAACAGATGGCGAAGGAGCGGATTGGGTTGTTTGTAACTTTAGCCATACAGTCTGCTTATACTTATTGGTCACTGATTATATAATTAGGTGGAAACGTCACAATGCTTTCTCACTCTCTCAGTGTCCAGCGATCATTGCTGCTCCTGGGTCTTGCTCTCCGCGGAGCTGCCGCAGTGTATTCGGGATTTACCAGCCTGGAGACTCTTTTCACTTTGTAGGCTGCGGAACCTTTTCAACAGACTTGAATATCAAGAAGCTGACATGCATTTCAGTGGCGACTCTTATACTAGAACGGGCTATGTGGTCACCCGCGCTCAGCCTTCTACTTCTAACCCGCTTGGGAACCCGACCTATCCCGGCCCAACCAGTTCCAACGGAGAAAACTGGATCCAGTACTTGACAGTGAAGTACAACCAGTCACTTCTTCTGACGCACAATTTTGCCTATAGCGGAGCAACGGTTGATGCCAGCCTTGTTTCGTCTGGTGTAGACGTGATCACCCAGATCCAGAATCAGTTCATCCCATACTACAGTGGCGTTAACCAAACCTGGGATCCGGAGTCCACGCTGTTCGGCTTCTGGATCGGCATCAATGACATCGGGAAGTCTTACATTACGGAAAACTCGACGGCCTTGCATCCTCTAATTTTCGACAAGTATGAGGAGCTCCTGGAGGATATCTACGAGGCCGGGGCTAGAAACTTCTTGTTTTTGAATGTACCCCCCCTTGATCAGATGCCGAGGACAACTCAATCCAGCGCGGCTGGAGAACGCATCCCTCTCGAAAAGGCGGCGGTGGAAGACTGGAACGGGCGCCTTCGTGTCTTGGCCCGTGACTTGAGAAAAGCGCACGAAGATGCAACCGTCTTTCTCTATGATACATACGGGCTATTTCACCAAGTCATCGAGACTCCAGGAAAATACAAGGAAACAGCGGTTTATAAGAACTCGACCTCTTACTGTAAGGCATACCAAGGGTATGTGACACCAAGCTCTTCACTTCGTGTGTGAGAGTGGCCCGCTGATTCTCGCTCCACAGAGGTACGCCTAAGCCAGACACCAAATGGGATAACTGCACCTACGCTGCAAATGAGTACATGTGGAGAGACAGTCTTCATCCAACCTCGCCTGTGCATTCGCTTCTGGCAAAGCATGTTGCCAAGTTCCTAACTTGATACTTGCACGAGCAACCTCGTGAGGGTCTTCAGCGAGAACGAGTATAAGTGGAACAAAGTTCATCTTTGAACTCATCTATTCGGCCGTGTACCTAACATAGTCACATCTGACTAATCTTCGTCGTAGAAAACAAATGCTCTGACCTCAATGCTCGCCCGTGGCTCGCCAGCCCCCTCAGGCAAATCAGTGTCCTTGAATGCGCAGTGAGGCACTCTCCGGGGAACTCCAGGCTTTGTGCTTGAATCGACTTGTTTGAAAAACAGCACATCGTCTGGCTTTTGTTGATCTTTGAAGTACCACTTGTGCGGCGAGTTCGTCGGTGGTCGCACTTCGACCGCCTCGGTGTCGTGGTCCGGAAAGCGTACGGGCACGAACACCAGGTCCGAATCAGGGATGGATCTGGCATCGGAAACCGCGAATGGGTCTCTAGTAATGGGGCGAATCGGCCGCCACATCTGTATGGCTTCGTCAGTATCTTGCATACTCGGCTGTAATGTGATACTTGCGTTGATGATCTGGTACCGCGGCTTCTTGAGCAGCTCTTCTGCCCTATCTCCCAACCATC
Source organism: Colletotrichum coccodes (assembly GCA_020466075.1). Lineage (NCBI taxonomy): Eukaryota > Fungi > Ascomycota > Sordariomycetes > Glomerellales > Glomerellaceae > Colletotrichum > Colletotrichum coccodes. The sequence continues at coordinate 54,444 of JAIMZG010001181.1, forward strand.
TCTGAGCGACGCCTTCGGCGGCGGCAAAAGATTGGTCGACGTGCACGCCGTATAACGGCGCCGGGCCTTTGGGACCCTCGCCGTCCTTGGGACCGCGGCGGATGATATGCGTCATGATGTGCACCAAGCAAGGTTTGGGCCTACACGTGTCAGCAATAAGCTTTATCAAGTTCCACGGAGCGGGCAGTAAATGGATTTTATCTCGACGACAGGGCTTCACTTACAAATTCTCAGTTTCCGACAAGACTTTCCAGCACAACTTTTCCATCTCTGGGTAGTTCACGCGCTTGATCTCTTCATCGTCGTCCCAGTTCGTTACTTGACTCTCATGCTTGACGTAGTGAAATCCCTGGACGTCCAGCGTGAACTCATCTTCTCTGCCACTGATGTCGGTAATGGTCGTGGGGATTTCAACTTTAGGTTGAGGCTTGCCGGGCTCTGGGCTTTCCACCCTAGTTAGCTTAGGATCGAGTTTCTCTGTCGCCGACAGCTTACCCTCCAATCACCATGGGCACCAAAGGTACTCCAGGGTCATCGAAGTATTTGATTTTGGTCTGTACTTGACGTCCTGGCTGCCCCATCTTGGCCGCGTTGATCGGTTTCGCTTGGTGGTTTCGACTGATGACGCGAGCCACTTCGTTGAGATATTTTCCTGGGCAAGAGGACTCTCGCCTGGTTTTGAACGGTGCGGGTGCCGGATATGGCCATATCTGTTTATCTTCTGTCGGCATCACGAGTCAGGCCTGAGGAGGAGACTACGTACCACGACATGGCCACCCCGGTTGATGGTGATAGAGCGTGCACCAGTCCCCATTTCAAAGTTGGCGAAGAGAACTGGACCCAGTGAATGTAGACTGGGCGCGTAAGTTACAGTAGACCGGCTCTCAGAGAGTAAGCTGACTGACAATCTTCAGTTCAGTGCGAAAAGTGTTTCATTTCACCCAAACGTTCAAGCAACCATCTATGCCAAGAAATGACGTCTCAAATCACCCCTCGTCGAAAGCTTGAATGATCCCAAAGATGAATGCCGAACTCATGCTGAGCGGGCCGTTACCCCTCGATTAATCTAGCTTGTTGGGGAAGGTGTTCATGAATCGTGAAGGTTTGCAGGCCGTCAGTCAAACGGGCCACCCACATTGCGAACCCGACTTATCTATCCACGATCTGCATGGGGTTCATCTGAAAACATGTGACTTAAACCAGGTCTCTCCCTGCGGCTTCCAATTCTTGATATTGATCTGTCATAACTCGCCCAGTTATTCTTTGTCACCATACTTGGTCAAGTGATTTAATATTGCACGCTGAACGGAGCACCGGCCTCGCATTCGCGCTGAGCCTAGAGACTCGATAAATTAACCGAGGGATGTAAGACTCAATGTTGTTATCTCGACACGAGTACTTCAACCCCGACAATATTCGCATCAAGGAAAATGAAGTTGCAGCATCATAAGTTCGATTTGTATGGGGAATTCAGCGGTCGAATTCATGTCACGAACGATTTCCTGCAGGTGCTAAGCAACCTTTACTGACCATCTTACAGCGGCCTCGCTGAGCTTGCGAAGAGTGGTCCGAATATTTTGCAAAAATATTTAAAGCAGTGCATAACTATAACATGGAAGTTTAAAGAGACACGACAACCTTTTTCGCCGAAACCCCTTTGAAGCTCACTCCAAAAGCCTTCTGGATGGATCCAAGACCGCTTCCGACGACCTCTGCCTTTGGTGCTAGGACAAATTGTCCTTGAGCCATTGCATCGGGCAAGAAACTCTGGTAAATGGCTGCGCCAACCTCGTTCGCCATCAAGTCGCTTCCCCAAATGAACTTGGTCCGTACCCCCGTAAGCCTCCCTTTGACAGTGACCGTGACACTCTCCGAAGTCAGCGCCCAAAGCATAGAGGCTAGCCCCGTGATGCTTGTAGGCGGCTTTCCAGGTCCTGCAACGCTAGCTTGAGCTACGAACTTCCGTCCCTTGGACGCTGCGACGATGTCGACACAGGGGATCAGGGAATTTGCACCGATGGCGATTGCACCAGCTGATCTTCGTCCCTTGAAAGCCTTGATGATGTCCTGAACGACGGTGGGACTGCGGTAGTCAAAGACCTCTTTGGCACCGAGGGTCTTGAGGTATTCAAAGTTCTTTGGCGATGCCGTTGTGATGACCTCGTACCCGGCGCCAACAGCCAGCTGGATGGCGTTACAGCCCACACTGGTTGAGCCACCCCAGACCAGGAGAGTCTCGCCGTTTGGCTTGGAGTTCAGTTTCGGATGTTGGAGATTGAGATATTCCTTCATGAAGAGGCCAGAGGCAGCAGTCGAAGCCCCGAGGGGAACGACACAGGCCTGTTCGTAGGTCATCGAATCAGGAATCGGAGAAGCAAGGTTGGCTCTCAGTACGACGTAGTCTTGAAACGCGCCTTCCGATGTCTTGTTGCTACGTTTATCAAGGCCCACTGCGTGGCCGAGAACGCGGTCGCCGACCTTGAATCGTGCTACGCTGGCGCCTGGGCCGACTTCGACGACGTCGCCGGCGATGTCGCTGCCCAAGATCATCGGGTACTTGACCCATTCATAGAGAAAGTCACCAATCTCTTGTTTGAACCAGTCGACAGGGTTGATGGCAACAGCTCGATTGTGGACGACGATCTCGTTCTCAGCCGGTGGGGTGTAGGGTGCGGGCCTCACTTCCAAAAGCTTGACTTTCTTGCCGGTGAGCCAGGCAGCTTGGTTGGCAGGCATTGCGCGTGAGACCGTTTGAGTCGACAGATTCAGTGTTGAAGAGAACTGAAACTAGGAATCAAACAAGGTTGAGATCAATATATGACAGAGGTCTTTGGAGGAATGAGACAAACAATGTTGGGAATTTCAGTCCTGATGATTGACCATCCATGGGGTAGGATTTGGACTTGTTATATAGTCAAGCTCGATAGAGTGAGCTACTTGATTGTGAAAGCAATATCTAGGGTAGCTCCAGGCGGGTGCATCATCGCCCTCAACAGACATTGTATCTGAGCTGCAATGGTCTTGTGCATCTCACGCTGAATTCAAATCGGAGCGGCTAACAAACGGTTTATTTCTCACATCGCGCAAGATGCATCCTAAATGGGCCTAGTGCCCATCACCCACGATCCCGAATGACTTGCGGGTCTGAAGGCAAGATTGTCAGGCCGATTGACGCTAGCCCCCAGATCGAATTCCATCAGCGCTGTGACGTCAAACAGTTGATTGCGCTGTCCCTGATCTCACTAGCTAGAAGCTTTCGATGGCCGACTGGCTGGGACACGCCACATGCTTGTGGTGCTTAACTGTGGCACAAGAAGACGTTGCCCTGGTTTGGAGAAGAACATCCGGGCCCCGGCAGCGACCAGAGTTCGGGTCCTTGCCCGATTTCAAGCCCGTCATGATAGAGGCACAGTGCTTGGAATCGGTTGAAGTGGTTTTTCGGCCGTCCGCCACTGGTCAGCCCCTGAAAACGCGCGTCAGCTACTGTTTCCATTCGGCATTGCATTGCAAGCATGAACCAACTGCCAAGAAACACGACAGAGATAAGGTTGATGAAATAGGTTGGAATCTAGGTCGTCGCTGACATGGATATATTCTGATGCATGTTCTTTTACGTCTCTGATACCTGTTGTTTTTTGCAGGAAAAGCGCAACCTGTGGGCTACTCGCCACGAACTCTAGCTTCCACTTGGCAATGGATGCAAATCAGTTTGCTTCTCCATACACACTCCAACGATTCTTTGTGTTCATGCCAATCACCAAGTCCGGGAAATTCCGAACTAACGCCGTTCAGAATTGCTGTACAGTGGTAAGGTGATGATTGGCTAATGCAAAGGTGTGCCTTCACGAAGCCACGGGAAGAGTGTCTGCCTCATTGCTTTCTGTGGTTTGTATGGTAGTTGCTGGCTCAAAGCATACGCATGCAGGATATAAGGTTTTTCATTGTAGTATTTACTCGTAAAGTGTGTACTATACTGCAACAACCGACACTGCGGCTTGCATATCCTGACGGCAGCGGATGAGTCGAGCGATCGGTCTTTTCAGAAGTCTCGTCTAGTCCTTGATCGTCATGAACGTCTAGCTTCCATCATCAAGCAGAGCAAGCAAACAAGTAAGCAACACCTCCGTTCGCAGACCTGCTACAGCTCGCTGAGCTGGCAGTCGGTACGGGGACGCAGGTCTCGATAGTCTTGTTGGTATTTCTATCCACAACGGCGGTAACGTCGGGATCCGCCGTGATGGGGATGTTATCGTCCACGCAGGCGAGCTCGAGGTTGTAGTATGTGGTGTTGGTAGCATCGTCTGTGATGTTGAAGGGGTTGCGGCAGATGGGTTTGAAGACGTAGGTGTTCCAGGTTCTGACAGCGGTCCATGTCGCAGTTCCTTGGATGGCGCCCCTGCTATCGCACACATCGACAAGGTCCTGGGTTGTGGTGGGCGTGAAGGGGCTCCAGGCGACGATTTGGTTACCGTGGGGGTACCCGAAGCGACCCAAGTTGATGGGCGGGTAAGCGGTGTTCTCGGCCGAAGCGACGGCCAAGAAAGAAGAGGCAAGGACAGTAGAGAGACGCATCTTAGTACTGGATTGGCGTTTGGGGTTGTGCTGAGAGTGCGGCAAGTTGATGAGGAGGGATGAGTGGTGAGGGCAGATTGGAACATTAGCAATGAAGCCTACCCGGCTTTAAATATTCGCAGCTAATTTTGCCCCTGTACTTCACGGCTGAGAAAGCCGTCTAGGGTGATCCTTTCAGTGGACACCTACAACAAGCTATTCGCGTGAATGACGTTCTCTTTGCATTTCCCTAGAGCCTCGAACTCTATCCGCCGGACAGGAGAGACCGTACTGGTCATTGGCTGCCGAATCAATGAGGTCTCTTCTCTAGCCGTTGACCTGGGTCGGGGTGCCAGTGAAGGATGTAAATCCAGCCTGCCCGATCTCATGTTCAGACAATCTGGTAGTGTCTTCATGCATAACGGCGTCGTTGGCGCTAGCTGCTCGCATGCGCAGCTGTACAATGGACAATTAAGAGTTAATAACTGGGTAAAAAGAAGTAATACGCATCGCATCGTCGCACAATTGATTCGTTTGGTATGCGGCACAGCGCGGCAGTCAGGCGGGAAAGGCCGCTGGCAGGCCGCAGTACCGCCTTGGGCGAAATACGAAGAAGAGCTGCAAAGGACCACAATTTTTCGCCATTTATGGGGCTTGGACGAATCCTTCTCGTATCGCTGCCAAACCCGGCCATCATGACAGGGCTCGGTGTATCCGGTTTCTCTGCAAAGAATCAAGTATTGAAGCGGACACGAAACAACCGAGTTGTCCGATCTCCCATCCTTCAGGAAAGTGGCAAACAGAAGGCAGGACGACAGAAACACTGCATAAAGAAGCATAACTCAAGTCTGGTCCATTTGGAAGCGAACTCAGAAAGGCTGAGTTCCGGCTCTAACTTGTTGGTGCTGGTTGTGCGTCATGGGCCTGTGATCCCTGAATCGCCCCGGACGAAGCCCGGCTGCCCGCCAACCCGCGACTATGTTGCGCTCTTCTTACCCAAGTTTGGAATCCCATCACGTCAGTGGTACTGGACACAACTTGCGCGATTTTTTCGAGCCGTTGGAAAACTTGGACTAAGAGATTTTGTTTTCGTATTATTGTCCGTTGAATAAGAGCAAACAAATAACTTGAAGGCACCGCCATCCCTAGCAGCGCAGAGACCTGACGGTTATTGAGAACTTATCGAGCTTACAAATGCTCTCGCAACATGATGAAACATAGTTCACCTTCACTCAAATTGTTTATGCGAGGCGAGCAACTGTTCTGGTTATACCGCTACGTCGTTGGCAGATATCAAACGTATTCAAAGTCTAAGCTCCTACAGGAGCATCCCGACTTGCAGTCTCTTCATTTTTGCGCATTCGTCAAAACTCCTATGTTTAGATTTTCACTTGGCAGCAAAACCCCACTCCTCTTTAAAGAAATATGCTTCTCAAGGATGCCTCGCTCAACTAACTAAGCCCTTGGGATTGCGTGATCATACGATTGATGCGTATCGTCGAGTCAGAAAGCCCGTTAAAAATACTGAGTGCCATAAAAAGTCACAAAGACTGTACAAATTGTAAGAATCTTCCCACTAATTCATTTAGTGATGGAGCATGACTCCGAATAACTGAAAATGGCACCTTTGAGCTTGGACTTGAGCTTATGCGTGCCCATATCGTTAGTTGGCCAGTCTATACTGGATACCTGGCTCTTGGCCATACACGAAACCTTTCCCAATTTAAATCCACCCTTGAGGGAGCCGCGAGCCTACGTTAAAGCTCGAAAGCATAGACTCCACACTGAGTAGATTAAGTTAGAGTGCCGATCGCTAACATTAAATGCTTAGGGAGGAACCAGTGTCAAGTTAACTGGCCTTTCTCCTATTCACCTCATCATCAGCTCTTCTGTATTATAAATGTCGGCCTTTTACTTTGTATAATGTCAGTGGTGATAACGGGGTCTCAGTTCAACCATAATGATTTAGTAAATATCATATATTGCAGATACAGAATATTTTGAAGTCGCTACAAGTTGATATAACCTGAAATTCAAAACCTCCAATCCTGATGATGACGTGGTTTTCTAGCCGCGGGCCCAACTAGCCTGCCTTGCTCATCCCGCTCACTGCCAGTCGAAAAGGTCATCATGTTATAGTATATAGTCACATAAGGTCCATTTTTGTTGTAAGACAATGCGACATAAGTTTGTCTTCCAATAATGCCAGAGAAGTCTTGGGTTGGGCTGTGAAGGCAAGCAGCCGAGTTAGTAACTTTGTATCAGATATGAAGGAGAGGAAACTACTGACAAAGACTTCTGTACCGTATCGACGTACGTATCAGCCATGTGATGTAGTCCACATGCGCGGAAGAAGCTGCTGAGTAACTGGGCGATCCGCAGGTCTGTCCCACCATAGTGGCGGATAGGGATATACACCTTGGGTGTAGGTGCCAGACCGCCGTGCTTTATCTCCATGTTGAATCCAATACCTGCCGTCAGGTGCTCTCTGTGAGGCAGGTCCTCTTGACGGGCAGAAATACCGAAAACATGAAGATAGAATAACCGGATCAGGTCTACGCCCGCATCGATCTCAGGGCCCTTGAGTATGCCCCCAAGCGTATATATCTCCTCTACCTGGGCCAGGCATGTTTCCTTGGCACGTAGATACAATTTAAAGCGTGAGTTGGTAGGATTGACGGCATCGAAAGCAATTAATTCGAGGCGCGGAGGATTATTGTCATACTGCTTCTCTGATAGGAAATCGCATACGTAGTTGATAGAGGGCATCAGGTTCAGAGGCAGCTGCGTGATGACATCGGTGATAATCTCACCAGCAGGTCTGTTTGATAATCGGGAAATAGGGGTCGTATAAAAGTATGCCTTTGGTACTGGCCACTCTCCCTTTAGGTCGAACGAGATCGTATTGGTCGTCAGGTGATCGCTGGGCGCTATCTTGGACATAACATCGTTGGCGTATTTGGTGTCGACGTGAAAATGCTTCCTGAAGAAGTCCCATAATTGCCTGTCGATAGAACCGCTGCTGTGATGTAGCAAACGGGTTATGACCGCTCCAGGCTCTTCTTGGTTGAAAGGGTCCTTTGCCGTCCCTGTAGAGGACCTGATCGGCTCAAAGCCTACCCTAATTGTGGATTTCCTGGGCCCGACATTCCAGCTGAGTTCGGCTGGCGAGAAGTCGTCATTACAAAAGCTGTCGAAATGAGGACTTCGAGTACCCAGTGTGGTAGTTTTCGGACGAGGACCCAGTGAAGGTACAACGAACTGATTGATAAATCGGGCGTAGTGTTCCTGCTGTTCGACGGAATATCCAGTACTCTGCATGAGGGAGAGAAGAGGAAGCGAAATTTCTTCCCACCAAAACTGCGCGTCCTCTTGACTGCGAACAGATTCGGGGCTAAGAGTTGCCGTAACCATTGCACGATATACCATGAAGATTAAAGGCATAAAACCTCACTTGTCATGTAACGGTAATGAAAGGGTCAAAGGAAGAAGACAGGTTGTCGTGTTGGAGCATGTTCAGCCAAAGTGCTGAATGACCGGTTTTATAATCATAATCATAATAATAACAACAATGACAAAAAGACTCGCATCGAAGGGTCAGAACAGTTCCGGCTCGCAGATAAGCTTGAATATGGCACGTTGATAAAAAAGGATATCCCGGAACTCCAACCACCCTGAACATTCACGTATTGTTGACTGCTACTTAGTCTTCTAAGCATAAGACCCTTCGATAAATAGCCTATTTGGGAATGTCCGAGACACCGGACACATTTCCTTAGCGGTTGTCTATTCTTCCTATATAGCATGGGACGAACACCGTGACTTGGGGTTGTTAGAAAGGTTGGTCGGCAGTTTGGCCCTGGAGGGACAGTGCACAGGCCGCCGCGAGGTAAGGCATTCGACACCAGGCGGGGGAGTGAAGCCGAAAAAGAACGGACATGTTAAAAAAGAGACACGCCAACGCATCGCGATGAGAAGAAACATTGGCAACAAGCCATAAAGTAGGGTTGTCATGCAATCATTGTAAGGACTAGCGAGAGCCGGGTTAACAGCCACTACCAGCCGAAATCACCATACAAGAAAAACCGTACTCGAGGCACTACCGGGTCCAAGATGGCAATTGGCAAGACACCATGGGCGACGACAAAGACCCAATTGGTTGAGCATTTGCCGGCACACTCCTTGGCAAATCACTGAGAGCACAGCTGCGCAACAACGGCAAAGTCAGTGCTATCGCACATCCGGTCAATGCAAGGCCAGGTCCGTGTGGCCAATGCAGGTTCATTTGCCTTTCTTAGTAAAAGGCTTTCTGGACCATTCGGACACACTGGTGGCGTAACAATGGAAAGCTTTCATCTGAGGTTGCTCGCATTTCTCTGCGCTGTGACGCGGTTACAATGTCGCTCGGATTAGCCGCCAATGAATCAGTAGGATTCGGAATTCTTCCACGCCTCCGCCGGGATGTCGTAAGTCAGTCATCTCCGACGGGTTTTGATATTGCTGGTTTGGCCTCAGGTGGGTTTGAAGTGATCACTAAATTCTCATAGCAATTATCGTGCGTAAATGCTGGTCAGAAATAGTAAGTTGGAGGCTTGAATTGTGAATAGCTAGGATTGCGGGTTGCGCGGTGGAAG
>JAIMZG010001183.1:0-12741 GCA_020466075.1 Colletotrichum coccodes
CAGGAACCCTCCCCCGTCTGAGCTTTTTCTTCCCTTTCCTCCACGACTCGGAGTCTGCCCCAGTCCTCCACTGTCTCTCCGCCAGGTTGATTCTTTTTTGGCCGCCCTTCAATCCACGCGACGTTTACTTGATTTTTCATGTCTTCAACTCGGACACATCTGCGAAGATCCCATTCTGCCGATACGGAAGAAGCACATAATCCCGCATGAAAAAGAAGTTCCAGCCAATCTACCCGTGGCCACTAGCCGCTGCGCACCGGGAATTATTGCTAGACACGGTCGCATCAGTTCGGCTTTCACAGAACTCGCCTTCCAGCAACTTACGCACACTTGAACTCGATGACGGATCAGTCCACGGCAACGCCAACGCCGACAGCCACAGATTCTACCCGACGGGCGAGGCGTGATGCGGCTACGATTGCGCGGATTTGAATTCAGCTTCCATTGTTTCTCCACGTGCCGTTATCCGAACATCTCTGGCTCGTCACATGGCTTCCTCCACGAGTCCATCCGACCGTCTGGATGCACCGGGTTTCCCATCATGGCTCCCACGGCGGACATCGCTCTCTTGGTTCCTAGCAATTCGAGCACAGTCGCCGCGTCTAGCCAAGATCCACTCCCTTGGACCCGCGACCTCTGAACCATGTCTCGACTCTCTTGCTTCTACCGCCGCACATCCATTCTGCCCCCCGCTCAGAGCATGCGCTCGCTCGATGCTGTTTTGGAAGCTCTTCTCCGAACCTACCCCTCCGGAGGCTTCCCTGCTTACCTAGCTGTGCCTTTCCCGCTTGTCCTGAAATGTCTCTGGCGCCTTCAATATCTCGCCCTAATCAAACTGGTCCTGGGCATGTGCCCCATCCCTACGGAGCTCGACTTCGCAACTCCTAATCCAGCCCGCTCGAGGCATGGGGGTGTCGGTTCAACCATGCAGCAGGCGGCACACCTGCATCGCGGGTAGCTACCCTACCTTTGACCGGCTCTAGCTCGCGCCATGTGTGGTACCAACAACGGTCTTGACGACAAGACAGCGGCGACCCTGCCCGGAGTCTGTTGTCGCGCTCTGCCCTTCACTTGCAGACTTGGCAGTCATTGATCTTTGTTTATTATCGGCCTTCCCCCCGGGCCTTCACCATGCTGCCACCTAGTGCTCCGTTCTATTCCTCAATCAAGGCACTTCTGGGGGTTTAGTTGTCAAAGCAGGCATTCACTTGTTCGCTGCTTTTGCCTACCGACTGCCCAGCATGAGATTGTCTCTTGGTGTGCTGGCTTCTCTGCCGGTGCTTGTTTCTTCGTTAGCATCGACCGACTCATACCGCGATGCCGTAAGGATCCTACATTCCAACTCATACCGGCTTGCATCTGGGATCTCGGCGAGACCTCCGCATGCCAGCCGCCTCAAGAACACGTGCTGACCGTTGAGTGTTTCCTCGTCACAGGACCTGCCGCAATCGGGTTACCTTCCAAATCACAATTTGAATCCGAACGTTGCGGGGTCGTCGAGCTTCAAGAACCTATGGACCTTTACCTCTCCCAATGCCAAGGAACAATGGCTGGCCAAGCCTTTGGTGTACACGCCCAATGGCCAATCCGAGCTCGTCATCACAGCCTCTGAGATGAACATTGTCCGTGTCTTTGACAGTAAGACGGGAAAGATATTGCAACAGAGAACTCTTCAACCGCCTTTCACTGCTCTTGATAGCAATTGTGGCGACATTCCTGATTGGATTGGCGTCACCGGGACACCCATTATTGACCCCAACACCGACATCATGTATCTCTTCTCCAAGGGTTACAAGGACGGAACAACTTCCGGCACCGCCAACGGAGTTTATAAAATGTACGCTCTTCGCTTACCCAGCCTGGAAGATGTTGGCGGCTTTCCGGTCATCATCGACGGCATCAACGCCGACAACGATGCCGCCCGCTACTTCGTTGGTGGTGTGGCCCTGCAGCGCCCATCTCTGACCGAGCTGAATGGTCATATTGTCGCTGCGTTTGGCTCCCATTGCGGCCGTTGGAACTACACCGGCTACCTTGTCTCGGTGAGCAAGACCCCGGGCGCGGCCCCGTAAGTATGTGGGCTACCGAAGCCGCTCCGGGCGCTCCCAAGCCTCAGCCTCTCGATCTGGCCAACGAAAGCGGCGGCAAAGCCGGCATCTGGCAGAGCGGTATGGGCTTGCCTACTATCGGTAACAACATCTACTTCGTCGCTGGCAACGGCCAGGGACATGCCAATGGCAATGTCCCGGCTAGTGGCAGAATTCCCATGTCCACGCTTGACGAATGCATTGTGAAGATGGAGCTGTCGGCGGCCGGCAAACTCAACTTGGTCGACTATTTCCAGCCTTACGACTACATTGGCCTCGATGCTGGCGACCGTGACGTTGGCTCCTCTGGACTGGCCGTCCTAGACCCTTCCGTCTTCAAGGGTGCCGGAGTGAATCGGATTGGTGTAACTGCGGGAAAGAAGGGCCGCACTTACGTGGTCAACGCCGACAACCTAGGCGGATTCCGGCAGGCTGCAGATGGCGGAGACGGCGTTCTGCAGACCATTGAGCTCGGAGGCTCTCTGTATGGCGGATTCGGCAGTTACCCTGCTGAGGGTGGCTACATTTATGCAACCGCGGTCGGCGGCAGTCTCGTGGCCTACAAGCTTGGCTTTGACTCCAAAGGCGCCCCCCAGTTCAGTCTCGCAGGAAAGTCTGCATGGATCTCTGCTGGGCGAGTCGGCGTTGGCCAGATGACTGTCACTTCTGACAATGGAATGCCTGGTACTGGCATTGTAAGATTCATCCCCAACCCACCACCCAATACGTGCGGCAACTGACAAACACCAGGTCTGGGTCACTGATGTCAACACTGGTCTGCAGGCCTTCCGCGCCGTTCCTCAGGACGGTGTCATGGTCCCTCTCACTCTTCCGCAGTCACAGGGCACGAACAAATACCAGCGTCCTGTTTTCGGAGACGGCCGTGTATTCTTCCACTCCAACAACAACAAGCTCGTATGCTTTGGAGCTCCCGTCAACTCCGCGGTCAACTGCACCAGCCCGGTCGAGTTTGGCTCTCTTGAAATTGGGTCTACCGCCAGCGCGAGCATCAGCTGCAAAGCCAACGTCGCACTCACCAAGGTCATTGGCTGCTCCGTTTCCGACTCATCATGGTCGTGTTCCAACTCAACTCTGCCCCAGAGCACTGTGGCCGCGGGCACCTCCTTTTCGCTAAATGTGACATGGGACCTCTCAAACCCTGCCACGAAGGTAATTCCTGGTTTTCTCACCGGCGCCTTGACGCTGTCTATCAGCGCCTCGCCAGACTACGCCTCAAGCACCATGGTATCGCTCCAAGGCACCGTTGTCAAACAAGGTGCTTTCCTCAGTGCGACCCCATCCGACATCGCCTTTGGAAGACTCGTGTTGAGAGACGCCCCCGATGGGTTGACTGGTGCCGCTCTACTGCAGAATGTGGGCAACGGTACCCTGACCTTCACTGGCTTTGCTTGGCAAAACGATGCCGGCACGTATACCAACCTCACCGCTGATGGTAATCTGGGCTCCGGCTTTTCGTCGTCAAGCTTCCCTGCTGCCGGCTCCACCCTTGAGTCTGGCCAGAGTTTGTCCGTGCCACTCCGGTTCTTCCAGCAAGCCTCTGGGCCATACACGACGAAGGTCGTGATCTGGTCGAATGGCGGCTCGGCGGTCCTGACACTGAGCGGTTCTGTAAACGATCCACCTGCCGTGACATTCGAGCTAGCCGATGGCACTGGCAACTGGAATGATCTGTCAGACTATAAAGTTGCCTTTGGAGATGTCCTTGCTGGCGTCCTGGTTGATAAGCAGATCCGCGTCTGCAACAAGGGCGGCGCACCCTTGACGATCACCATCTCTAAGCCCCCCGCGACACCTCAGCTGTTTGCTCTCAACCCTAACCATGAGCTCACTGAAGGAACACAGGTCCCGGCCGGCACATGCACGATCGGTAGTGTCGGCGTACACGCCGCCCCTGTCCAGCCGAACCACCCATCCCAGTTTTTAAAGGCCTTGTGGACTCTCAGCACCGATGGCAATGACCCAGCAAGAGGCAACGCTTCCGGATTGCACAACATTGTTTTCGAAAGCACAGTCGTCAGCAAGCAGGTTGGACCCCTTCTTGCAAACGGAACTGCGCGGTACCAGTGGGTTGGATGCTTCCAGGACACCACCAAACTGGGCCGCAACTTACCGAACTCGGTCAACAACGCTGAGCAGCAGAAGACAAACACTCTCCAGCAGTGCCAGACCCTCTGCCTTGCCAGGGGATCCATCCTATCCGGGGTCCAATACCACCAAGAATGCTGGTGTGGTGGAAGCATCAAGAACCCCTCTACCTACACTGATGAGTCCCTTAATCGTTGTACCTTCGACTGCACGGGTGACGATACACAGGCTTGCGGCGGCGACTATGGCCACATGAGCTTGTATGCCGACATAAACTCTTTCGATATCCAAGGGTTCTACCGGTCGCTCAATGCCCCTAGTTCAAGCTCATCACTGTCGGCCGCAACGAGCTCTAGCACTCAAGTTGCGTCCTCCAGCACGTTTATTCCGTCCACCTCCAGCGTATCCTCTTCAGTTGGCAGTAGCACAGCGTCTTTGAGCAACACGGTTATCAGCTCAACTCCTTCCAGCTCCATGTTGTCCAGCATTTCCTCGTCGACCGCGTCGAGCTTGTCGTCATCGAGTGACATAAGCGTCTCGTCTCCCCCTGTGTCGAGCAGCGTTCAAAGCACGAGCGCAGTTGTGTCATCTACCTCTACCTCTACCTCTAGTACTGCCTCCTCGAGCCCGACGTCGACCATGGTAATGTCACCGCTGAATTCTCTCATGCCCGCTGTCATCGGTGGTCAGTGGCAATACGCTGGTTGTTTCAAAGATCTTGTCAATAGTACACGCCTATTGGGTGAATCCTTCTTGGCTACCGATGACATGACCTTGGACAAGTGTGCTGCGTTCTGCAGCACTGGTGCCTACAATGGCGACGCTTTCAACTACTTTGGTGTCGAGTACGGCCGCGAGTGCTTCTGCGGTTGGGATGTGAAAGCAACGCAGACGAGCACCTCAGAGTCGGAATGTTCCTTATCATGCGGTGGCTCGCCTGTCGGTTTGTGCGGAGCCGGATTCCGGCTTTCGGTCTACAGGAACACCGTTCCCAACCAACTTCCAACAGCTCCTCAACATGCTCCGCGAGCAGGCGACTATAAGTTGCTGGGCTGTCAGACCGAGGGCGTCAATGGCCGCGCCTTGACTGGCAAGTTCACTGCCTCTGACACAATGACCGTTGAAGCCTGCGCTTCTTTCTGTTCTGTGGACGGATGGCAAATCATGGGTGTTGAGTATGGTCGTGAATGTGAGTACAGCCACTCTCTTTCATTTTGAACCTATTACTGACGCCTGACACTAGGTTTTTGCGGCAACTCCACCAACGCCGGATCGGTACCAGCTCCGCTTGTGGACTGCAATATGGTCTGCAAGGGCAATCCGGTAAGTTTCAAAGACAAGGACATCTTCACAATGACCTGACCTAACATGTGGTAGCTTCAATACTGTGGTGCTGGTAGTCGTCTCAACCTTTACCAATTCTCCCCGCTTGCCCCTAGCGCGTCTTCGGTCACAGCGCCTTCCGCATCTCCAACATCAGTCTCGTCGCCTACCTCGGACCCCGCTGCCTCGTCAAGTGCTTCGTCAAACGGCGAGGTCTCAGCGTCCACATCACCCAGCGTGCAGCCGACAAGCACTTCGGTACCCACCATCTCACCAACTAGTAGCAGTGTCTCGGATGATTCCAGCACTCCTAGCAGCTCCAGTTCGTCGAGCAGCAGCTTGGTTTTATCGATCCCACCGTCAACATCATTGTCATTTACCATTCCTGTGCCAACCGTACCGGCATTGACAACGGCGAGCAGCTCATTCAACACGAAACCAAGCACGACGGCGGGTCCTACAGCTACAGCCACTAACGGTTACTACTATGTCGGCTGCTTCCAGGACTCGAGCTCGGGTCATGCGCTTCCTGGTTTGTTCGCCAACAACAGCGTCACACCCGAGCTTTGCATTGATTACGCCAACTCAAAATTCAGCAACTCGCCGACCTCAACGACGAAGATGCCTTACGTTTTTGTCGAATACCACCACGAGTGCTATGGGGGTGGCAACTTCGACTTCCGGGGCGCCGCAGTCACCTCGCTGGTCGGAAAACAGGCTTGCAAGGATTATTGCTATGGCAGTGTCCGCACATTCACAACCGATGGCAAGGCCACGACTACCACTGGCACAGCCAACTACTGCGGCGGGCCGAAAATGTTTGACCTGTACGCACTGTCGACTCCGGTTGCCTTCCCAACAACTGGAGGGCCTCTGGTCACGAAGACTGTGAACTGATGCGGTCTGGAAGAGAGTATTATCGCCATTTACTTGCATAATCATTGCCTGTTGACGAGGTCTTGGAATATATCAACTTGTCATTTACGCACATACCCAGGCATTCCCAAAAAAGAAAAAGAGGGTGCCAAATAGCCATTCATATAGAGAGCCATTCATATATCTAGACTTCACTTCAAATTCACATCTTTCTCATGTTCGGTCCTTGAATCCTTGCGTGAGGCTCGTTGCCTGCGCAAAAATAATACTCCCTGGCCGTATGGCTATGAGCTACATTAGGTTTCCGAATGGCGCGTGCGTATCGTTTCAAAAAAAAAAAAAAAATCGGTCTGGGTTGCAGCTCTAGACGTTTGCGGTGTCGAAGTTGCGAATCAGGTCGTAGTAAAATCCCAAGATTTCCATGTGCGCGCTGATTCTGATTCTCTCGTCGATTGTGTGGGCGTTGATGGTGGCGCCGTTTCTGATAGGCACGAAACGATAAACGTTGCGCGTGAGACCTGTTTCGCATTAGCTCATCAGAAATTCTCCTTGTTTATATATCCGTCGAAGATTGGCTTACTCAAATAGTGTCTCGTGTCGGTGTTGCCCGTCATAAGCTCGCCCACGGGCACGACTTTACCGCCCTCGAACGCGAAGCTGGATTGCAACGTCCCAGAGAACAGGTCCCAAATCGGACCCGTCGTGGGCGATACAGGGGCAGGCAGGGTCGGCTGGGTGCGACTAAGGAATAACGTGCCGTTGTAGTCGACCTCGTACAGAGGCTTCACGACATCTTCCAGCTTCCCGATGGACTGCGAATCCATCCCATGCTGGCGCACATACTCCTCATACCCCTCGTCGCCCTCAAACGCCTTAACCGTGATACCGTACTTCTCGGCAATGCCACTGACGTAGCTGACGACATTGTGCTGGATCTCCGGAATGCTGTTCTGCGGCGCGACACGATAGTTCACGCCGACCCTGATCTTCTCCGGCATGGCGTTGATCTTCTGCCCCGCCTGGAAGTAATCCACGCTCTGCGACGTCTGGAGACGGTAGTGCGTCGGCCTGTCAATCGCAACAAGCTCCGCCGCGAGCGCGTCGAGGTCGCCCTCCTCCAGCAGCTCCGTGACCCTCGGCTGCGCGTCGGGCGAGTAGCGCGCCTGGCAGACCATGTGCTTGTACAGCGGCGACTCGACGGTTAGCTTGGGAGAGTACGGGTGCGCCTCGAGGGCGACGACCATCTCGGAGACGATCCCGATGCCCGTGTGCGGGAAGGGCACCGAGGAGTGGCCGCCCGTGACGTGCAGGTCCAGCCAGATGTCGACGTGGCCCTTCTCCATCACCGCAGGGAGGGCATAGAGAGTGCCGTCGTCAAGCTGCTGCAGGCCCATGCCGCCCTCGTCGAGAACGAGGGCCATGCTATCGTTGCCCCAGGTGTTTTGGAGGTGCGTGGCGATGTGGCCCGCGCCGCGGCGGCCGGAGCACTCCTCGTCGAAGCCGGAGGCGAGGATTATGGTGCGCGTGGGGGTCCATCCGGGCCCGGGGAGAGACAGGAGGGTCTCTAGGGCGGAGAGGAGAGCAGTAAACGAGTTCTTATCGTCAGAGACACCGCGGCCCCACATCCACTCGCCGTCGAAGTGGGCGGAGAAGGGCGGGTAGGTCCAGGTGGAGGCATCGGCGACGGGGACAACGTCCTGATGGGCAGCGAGGAGAAGGGGTTTTAGGGAGGGGTCGGTACCGGAGAGAGTGTAGACTAGGCCGAAGGTGTTTACCTTGACGAGGTCGGCGCGGGCGTGGCTGGGGGCTTGCCGTCAACGACCGCCCCGGTGCCGTCTCCGAGACGAGCATGAAGAGATGTGGACGAGGGACGCGAGACTTACAAGGCGGGGTACGTCTTCTTCAGGACGTCGTGCAGCTCATAAAACACGTCCCAGCGCTCATCAGTGTCAAAGTCACCGAGGTCGTCGTAGCAAATTGATGGCACGCGAACGAGCGCCGCGTGTCGCTCGACCTGTCTCAGGACCGCCTCGGAGGAGGTGAAGAGGTCCTTGGCGGAGGGGAGGCCGTCGGAAGGGGCCACGGGGGGCGGGAGGTCACATTTGAAGCCGGACGCGCGTCGACGAGGGGTATCTGTTGTTGAGGGCGGTATTCGGTATAGAAGGGGGAGGTGGCGGATGATAGGCCGGTTGCGGAGAGGAAGGCCAGGAGGGTTGGGCAGCGCATCTCGGAGTTTGGCGAGGCCGCTCGACGGGCGATTCCGGTAGAGTTGACGGCGTGCTTCACGAAGCTATTCAGACTACACGACCTTGCTTCCCGCGAGAGTCGAGAGCGGACAGTTGAGAAGGGCAGATTCACTAGAATGAGAGGGGCAGCATCGAGGGAAACGTCATTTTGTATGCAATCGCCCGCAAACGAATACCGGTCCCGTCATTGCGTGATAGCTACCCGCCGTCCATCATGTCTTCATTCGCCGTCATTCGCCCATCCCCATGGGCCGCTGCGCTGGAGGAGCTTCCTCGCCCCCGCTCGCCGAGATAGGAGCGGAACCCAGACGACTGATAGCGGCATCGAACGGCCAGTCTTTGCCGAAGCGGCGTCTCGAAGTCGGCGGTAGGGGTGCTGCTGCTGGCCGGTGCCGACACGGAGATGTGGGTGAGGGAACTGGAAGCACAGGAGTCGACCGTGGGGAAAAGATATCCAAGGGGAACGGTGCTGCGAATGATTGGTATGGGACGGGGTTGTCGGACTGACGCCGCGGGCAATTCATTGCGCACCTTCCTAATCAGAGCATAAAGGCTGGAGGGAGGGACGTGATTGGATGGAGACAAGCGGTGCGTCGGGTATCGTCCGGCGGGGGGAGGAATGGGTCGTCGGCAAATTTTAATGATTCAGAGATGGGGGAGGGGCCAGAGGCTGGTGAAAGGGCTGAAGTGAGGCCGATTTCGAGATGAGCTGATTGCGCACCTCCCCCGTTTTTTTTCTAGAAATACTGCGCGATGAGGTTTCCCGGCGGCGGGCTGGCACCCGGCCCCAGGTCCGGAGTCGCAGTGCACAGAAGCGCCGGTTTCGGCACGTCCGTCCGTCCGGGGGGGCGTGGAGGGCAACGGTATGGTGCGGCAATCTCGACACAGAAAGCGACATTCGAGAGTAACAAACTCAATAATGATAAAAATTAAGAACCGCCGGCTCTGGAACCAAGCCTGGTGCGGATACCACTCAAGATGTCAAGCAAATAAACATTGCAACCACGCGGTTGGGGACGTCAATGTAGGCTACCAAAGCCAGACTCTAATCGCCGCATCTCTCCAATTGCATTCATTCGTTGACGAATTTGGGAGAAAAAGTAAAATTGTACAGCTCAATCGAGCGAGAGAATGTACGAAAGAAACGACGTTGGCCTGATTCGAACAGACGCTCCCGAAGGAACAAGATTTCTAGTCTTGCGCATTAGACCACTCTGCCACAACGCCGGTCGATCCCTGTTGATAGCAACTGGGAGTGGAGATATCACTGGATCCCAGATTTGCAGCTGAGTACCTACAATTCCAGCTACCTCGCCTTTTGACATTCGACATCATCCTCTAGAGGAGCCATAGTTCCGTTACCAGAAGTTGGCGTGGTGGCCATACCTCAATGAGCATCCAAAGAGGGGAATTCATGCTGCAAAAAGCAGTGCGTCTTGCCGTTTCGTTTCCCTTCGCAAAAACCGCTTTGATGTTGATCGTCACCAAATCATGCTTGCCGCTGCGCAGAACACCCGGGCCCCCCTCAATGCACTTGACAATAGCACCGGAACGCTGCAACAGGTGCCGCGCCAGCTGCAGGATCAAAGTGATCTACAGCGCAAGGTAGCTTGATCTTGACTACAAGCATCCAGACGTCTGGGCGGCCGTGACGAACGAGCGGTCTAAACGTGCCTGCATGTTCCGAAAGATGTTCGGTACGCGTCGTCCAGAAGCTCGAGGTTGAGGCCGGAGAGGCTGCGGATGCTGCTCGGGGCGTCGAACTGGCGTTTCCCCTCGCAAAGTCTATCGTTGCTGGGCGCCGCCGATGGTTAATCCTCGGTAGCAAGGTTCGTCGTGTGCGCCGCCGCCCAGGCGGTTGTTGGTTGGTCCGGTTGCAAGATTCCAGCGAATCCGAATTCGAGGTCAGAGGGCCGCGCCAGCTGACTCGGTGACCGGTGCCGCGGGGAGGAGGAGGGACGAATGGGCGTCGATCGTCGATGGACGAGCCAGGACATCTGCGGAATCGACGGCGTTTGCGAACCTACTTTCTGTTTCCGACGGCCGCAGCGGTGTCTGACTGCGGAGTAAAGGGATGCCTGCCGTCCGGCCTTCCCAAGGTTTCAACACCTCCGTCTCCGGCCGTATTGTTTCGTTTCGGACGACGCAGGGACAGGCTCCAAGTGCAGACGGACTGCTCTCGACGCACCCGGTACGGCATGCGATGCTGCTCCGGCTGCGATCGCTGCTGTTATCGACGGAAGACCTAGCCGGCCGGATGCAACGCAGTTTGTGGATGCGGCAGCGATCACAGGGGGAGTCTCTGCAGGGGTGGAGGCATCGGTGTTTTGAGTTCGCAGTTGCACTATGATTTGCAGCTTTGGTGGAGATAATCCGTGCCTGATCTGATCCCCTGGTTCTTGGCCGATCATCATGAGGGACGATCTTTTGGCTTCACCACGACCGACTCGCGACTTCACAGTAAACCGGACGACCAGGCGGTTCGGACTCGTTGGTGTCGCGCATTCGGTGTGAGAGGACAACTTCCACGTGGTGGGATGAAATGGTGGGATGGAAGTTGGGACGCCGGAGTTGCTCATCTGATGAAACGCCTTATGGGCTGACAAATTACGCAATCGGCTCAAATACGAAGGACTCGGACAAGGTGACAAGCTTTTACGGACATCAGCAAAAGTACTGTCACCTAAAGGCTCCCCCCACGCACGAGTCCATATATCAGGTACCGAAACATCTTGTTTACCGTCAAGACACAGATTCTCACGGTGCGCTGGGAGCAAAGGGGGATTTAATGGGTCAAGAATAAGTATTGAACATTGAAGTGTGAACTTTATACAAGAACATGCAATCCCGGTTTTGGTGGGTTCAAGCCTGTTGTGGAAACTTCCAAGTCTGTTTCCAAATCATCCCGTCTCAGAAAGGACCGACCGAGGGGTATCAGATGCGAGTCCGACTCTCTCTCTCTCTCTCTCTCTCTCATAACTCTAACGTCCTGTTTAGAAGCGCTTGCGAAGGGCCCGCTTCGCGTTGCGGCGCTTGGTGCAGGAGGACTGTGGGTCAAGGTTAGCTGATGAACCATTTCATCTGTTTTCAAACCCGAACTCTATGCTTATTCGGCGGGAGCTTGAGGGAGCATGGGAATGAGATTGCTACTTACAGCGGGCTCAGAGGGAGCGGCGGAGGGAGTAGCGACGGGGTCGCTGGACTCGTCAGAGGCACCGGTGGCGGGGGTAGTGGGAGTGGCGGAGGGGACGGCGGAGGTCAGGAGGGTGGTGGGAGCAGCAGAGGGAGTGGCAGAGCCGGAGCCGGAGCCAGTGCCGGAGCCGCCGGAGGTGAAGTCGACGCAAGACATGTAGGTCTGGCCGGCCTCGGCAGAGTCCCACCACCACTGGAGAACGCAGTTGCCGGCGGTGCCGCAGTTGGAGGGGAGGGTGTCGGGGAGGGTGACGCTGAAGGCGGTGTTGTTGGCGGCGACACCGGTCTTGGTGCTGGCGTAGTTCTCGAAGGAGATCAGGGGCGAGCCGATGATGGAGTTGGTGGTAGTGTCGACGACGGAGACGTTGGCGACACCGGTGTGGGGCGCGCGGATCTCGACCTGCATGTCGATGGTCTGGCCGGGGGTGTAGCTCTGGATGTTGGCCGAGTTGTCGGCGAACTTGTAGCCCTTGCAAAGCTCAAGCTGGCACTTGGAGGCGTCGAGGCTGCTGCCGGCCTGCTGGGCGAGGCCCTGGATGTTGCCGTACGGGTCGGACTGCTCGGTGTTCCACATGGTGTTGCCGCAGGCCTCCTTGAAGGCCTCGCCGGCGGGGCGGGGGGTGGGCGACATGAGCTTGCCGTGGGCCGAGACGGCGGCGACGAAGGAGAGGACGGTGACGATCTTGGACTGCATTTTGACTGATTTCTTTTTTTGACTCGGAGATGACGAGATTTTGTTGATTTGGAAGAAAAGAAGGTGGGACTTGGGGATCTGCCTGGTGATGTTTGTAAAGAAGCTCGAAAAGAGTGGCTTGTGTCTAGCACAGCGTAAAGAGAGTGTGAAAGAATGAACGTGAATGAAAATTCGGACAAGTTGGAATGAGACGAAGAGATCGGAGCAGAGAGGGCGG
>JAIMZG010001184.1:0-32643 GCA_020466075.1 Colletotrichum coccodes
CCCGAACCGCAGGGAGTCGCTGCGCTTCGCCGAGAAGGCCATGCAGGACGGCATGAGCCAGTCCGCGCCCTACCGGCCCCCGGGCGGCGACAACCACGAGCTCTCGGTGCTCCCTCGCCCGCGCCCGCCCCGCCGTGAGCCCTTCGGTGCCCATGTTCCCCGCGGACCCGTCGATGCGGCCTCGCACGCCCGTCACGCCCGGCTCACAGCCCGGGAACGACTACCCGACAAGTCCCTTTGCGAACCAGATGGGCCAAAATATGCACGAGTTCCGGTTGCAGAACAACAACAGGTAAGCCGCCCAGCGGCCCCCCACCCCCCCCCCCAACACACCGCGCGCGCAAGCTAACATCTCGCCTAGCCCATGGCAACGTGGTGCTGGATACGACCACTGAGGTCGACGGGGCTCGTCGCTATTCGCTTTGTTGTATTACTTTAGTTCCCGGTCCACCCGGGCTTCGCATTGGGCTTTTGTCAGGAGTACGGGGTCTAGGGCATTGCTCATTCTTATGTTTTTTTTGAAGCGTGCATAATCCAGCGGATCTCCAAGTCCAATTAGATAATTGACGTATCTAAATGTCCTTCCGTTCTCCCCAAAGCCACTGCAATACGGCCTCGCTGTCTGGAGGACCCGCGAGGATCCGGCAGGTAAGTAGTAATGTGCACTGTTCTAACCTAAAACCCGTGGATCCAGCCATGACAAATCTCTGCAGTACGAGCCACGGCGTCAGATTGAGGTCACATCGCACGGAGACCCCGCGTCAGTCACCTTTTGACAGGACTATATTGTCTCGACGCCTGGTCCCTGCAATGTACAGGTCGCGACGAGAGCATCGACCATCCTCCTAGCTGACCCCCACACCCGAGCCACCAGGTAGGCATAGGAGTAGCGGAGAGAGGGGTGAGCTGTGTAGATGGCTGTCTTGTCGCATCGTGTCGGGCTGGGAACTATGCATTGCGAGTTGGACAAGTTTAAATGGGCGGTTGCGAGGTGACGTAAGGAAGGAAAACGTGCAAGACGTGCCTGGCTGCGACATCACCGGAAGTTGACCACTTCCTCTGACCGAAGACTAGACCCAACACGGTACGTCGGTGACTGGAGCTTTTTTCACAAGGAGGTTGGGAGAACAAGATGAGTTGGAACCGGCTACGCCTCCTCGCGTCGAGCCCGCTCGTACTCCTCGGGAAACGCCGGCTCAGGCCTGCTCCCGTACGGGATAATCCTCACCATGTGCCTCCTCTCCCCGTCCTTGAAGTCCGGCACAGCGCTGTGCGCCACGCACCTCTGGTCCCACACGACCACCGACCCCTTCTCCCACCTCACCCGGCAACCGAAGTCGAGGCTCTTGATGTGGTTGTGCAGGATGCCCAGCAGCGCGTCCGACTCCTCCGGCAAGAACCCCTCCACCCGCCGTGCGATGGTCGGGTTCACGAACAGGCTAGGCGCCCCCGTGACAGGGTGCCTGATCACGAGCGGGTGCGTCGTCGAGACCGCCTCTCTCAGCGCGCGCTCGGTGCCCACGCGTGCGACTTCGCCCACGGAGGCGGAGGTGTGGAAGAGGCGTAGGCCGTGGAGAGTCCTGCGGAACGCCGGGGAGAGGGCGGCATAGGCGGCCGTCAGGGAGGTGAAGGCCGTGTCGCCGCCGCCGGAGGCGGGTTGTTCGAGGACCCAGAAGAAGGTTGTCGAGGGGACGTTGGGGGTGAAGGTTTGGTCTACGTGCCAGAGGTCGTAGGTCGTACGGGGACCGAGCAGGGTCCGGAGGTTCCCTCTGTTGTAGGTGAGTTTTTGGTCTCCCAATCCTGTGTCCTTTTGAGTGCAAGACCTACGCTTTTTCGTCGGCATAAACGACGTGGAACTCTGGGCCAGTGCCTTCGGGGTAGCCCATCGTCGGGTGCTGAGGGGAGAGGACGGGCGGTTAGCGATGCAGTAGCTGACATGGCCACTCTCGGTCGCGTGAGGTTCATCATACCTTGTGCAAAGGTCCATAATGTCGGACGATCTCCCTCTGCTTATCGAAGCCCGCGTCGGCAAAGTCTTGGTCTCTCTACGAAGAGCACCCGTGGTCAGCATGCCGGCACGGGAAGTCACTCTCACTCGCGTCGTCGACTCACAAACACAAGCACGCCCCGCTCAGCCGCCAAAAGTGCAACCTCGTCGAGACCGGCCTTGGACAGCTGGCTGAGCTGGACGCCCTTGACTTCGGAGCCGACGCGGGGCGTGACATTCTCCACCCTGGCGCCGGCTCGGAATAGGAACGGCGTAGAGGCCTTCGCGCGGGTCCCGGGCTCCTCGGCCTCGAAGTACGGGACGTCGATCGTCGGCTGAAAGCCGTCCGGCCGGGTGGGTAGGTAAGCCGGGTAGAGCGGCCGGGCTGACATGGTGACTGGCTCGGGGTGGGGTTTAGCGGCCTCCGATGCTTTCTGAGCGCGCAACGGCTGTCGAAGCACGTAACGTAGGCCGGCTGGACCGTCACGTCGCCCTCTCGATATATGTATCCGGCTTCCCGGGGGCGTGGGTGCGGTTCTCTTCGGGGCTTGTGTCGTAGCGCAGATAACCACTCCTCCGAGAGCCTACGACGGATCAGCCCTGCGTCTCCCCGTCGGCGCCATCCCGACGAATACCACCCCGAACGACACTAGACATCTGCCGAGTCTCGTTTTGCGGCGGAGCCCCGACGCGTCGCGGCATGACCTATCGAAATGGCGACATTAATCCCGACGGCCGGGTAGCGTTCCCCGAGCCGGGATGACCCATGTAAGCTAATGACTCGGGGACTCGATCAAAGTTTTGGCCGTGGTTCGTCTGAAAAAAAAACAGCAAAAAGTCCAGCTCCGCGTGTGTATGGCCTCTCTTCTTCCCATCCCACCATCAAACATGGCAATGTTGCCATACCGATTTGCGTTGCTCACGCCATTGTGAACGTCGGCGACGCCCGACACCTTGCCAGGCATAATCCGCTCAGGAAGGCTTTTTGATGGACGGCAACGACGAATTGTTGCTGAACCGTCAAGCTCAAATACGACCCAACCCAGCAAGGCCTTGTTTGGGAGACAGCTCATCTGAGATCATCGGTGCCTTCTGTGCAACCATTTACAAGTCGTTTCGGGGGCTCAATCACCTTGATACCGGAAGTCGAGGGAAATCCCAATGAACATTGTATTCTTCAACAATGACGGCGACTAAGACCGAAACGGCGCCGGCGGACGCAAGTCCTGCTTCAACGAAGCCGTCGATCCCCTGGCTGGCCAAGATACACCCTTATTTCGAGGACGCCGAACATGTGCTGGTCCTCAAGCTCGACGTCATCCTCCTGTCATGGGCCTTCGTCGCAGGCCTCATGAAGGACATGGACCAGTCCGCGACGACCGCGCCTACGTCTCGGGCATGCAGGAAGCCCTCTCCCTTTACGGCAACGAGCTCGTCGAGTTCACCACCTACTTCTCCATCGGCTACGCCCTCTTCATCGTCCCCTCGCAGCTCATCCAGACCCGCGTCCGGCCCTCGCTGTGGCTCCCGTTTTGCGAAGTTGTCTGGGGCGCCATCACCTTGGCAACGTTCGCCGCCAAGAACGCGCGCACCGTGTTCGTGCTGCGCTTCTTCCTGGGAGTCTTTGAGGCAACCTCGTGGCCGGGCATCGTGAACCTCATTTTCAATTGGTACACCCCTGCGGAGCTAGGAAAGCGCCTCGCCATCTTTGGCGTCAGTAGTCAAGCAGGCAGCATGTTCCTCGGCATCCTCCAGGCCGCGCTCTACAAGAATCTCAACGGCGCCCACGGCTTGGAAGGCTGGCAGTGGCTCTTCGTCGTCTCGGGCATCATGACCGTTGTTTGGGGTCTCTACGGCTTCGTCGCCATTCCAGATGCGCCCACAACCACCCGCGCCCTCTGGCTTTCAAAGGACGAGCGCTCCCTGGCCGCTTCGAGGATGAAGAAGTCCGGAACCACAACCCAGGAAATCGTCAAGGGAAAGGCCCTCTGGTCGCGCGTCCGCAAACTCTTCACCTCCCCCATCACGTACCTCTTCCTGGCAGCATACCTCCAGTTCGCCTGGTCTCAGCGCGCGAACGCGTACTTCCTCCTCTATCTCAAGGGTCTCAAGAACGGGAATGGAGCCTCCCTCTACTCGGTCTACACGGTCAACCTCATCCCGCTCGGCGGCTACGCCATCTCCATCGTCGCCAACATCTCCCTCAACGCGTTGAGTGACTGGAAGGATTGGAGATGGCAGATCGCTGTCGGCGCCGCCCTGCTCCAGCTCGTCGCGACGTCTGTTCTGGCGGCTTGGCCAGGAGGCAGGGGCACCGTCATGACCTTCTACTTCCTGACCTTCGCAACCGCGGCATGGGGATACGCATTGCTCGCTTGGCTGGCAATCATCCTGCGCAAGGAGCCCGAGGCGCGCTCCGTGATTGTCGGTCTCGCCGTCACGCTGGTATACGTCGGACACGCCACCATTCCACTTCGAGCCTGGAGGACCGCAGACTCCCCCAGATACCCCATCGGCTTCCCACTGGCTGCTGCGTTCAGTGTGGGTAGCATTGCAGCGATTCTTGGAATGCTGTGGTACGTCCGCAAGTATCCCGACATCCTCGACTTCGGACTCAACTGGAAGGCGTTGAGAGAGGAGGGTGGAGATACGGCTCCCTTGGACAAGGTCGAGATCGATAGCCAGGATGGGGATGGGGGACAGAAGAAGCCTGCCAAAGAGACGATCAAGTCGCTCCCTTGATATGTCGTGGTCTTTGAACAGTTGATCATTCTCACTCGCTCTTTTATCACACTTGTGAGTTGTGGTGAGAGTCACCAACCTAATGCATTGATTTAAATAGTTGAGTCTGCCAATACGTTGAAGTCTTTATCTAAAGGGAATCATCTCATCCCTGCATCGACTTCCAGTAAGGGGCTGCCCATTCTCGTCTCTAAACCAAGTAACTTCAGCTTTCAAGTCCCTGAGCCTGAGGTCTCGCGGACCGAGTCTCGCCTTGTCAGTCGAAGCCGAGACTGATTTGTCTCCAACTCCATATCGGCCCCTGTACCCGAGGAGCGAACGAAGATGCCCTCCCGCACAGCGAAACGTGGAGGATCCCTCCGAGAACGGCCTGCAAACAATCCGCCGATACCCGTAGTAGAACGTCGCAACAATCCAACGGAGCTACCGCTCGGATCTGGCCTGGAACCGTCCATGTGCCGCTTCACGTCGTCGTCGGTCGCCATCCTCGCACCGTGTAGCACGCCGATGAGCTCAGCGCTCTCGGAAATCTGAGCGACCGTGTGCCAGACGTTCTCTGGTAAGCTGTAACGAGTCGGACGGAAGAGTAGGGCCGCAGCAGCGAAGGTGGCGAGAAAGACGGCCAATGTACCGACGAGAGCCAGATAGCCCCGGTACCGCCACGGAATGGATGTCAGCTCAAAAGTGACCACTTCTGCCTGGTCGATTCCGGAGACGGCGGTGTTGGGAGAAAAGGAGCTGATGAAGTCGTAGTAGACGACCCGTGCGAGCGTGAAGTGCACTGCTTGCAGTGCCCGAGCGGGCGAGCCCGTCTCGGCGAGGGTATCACCGAAGAGTCTTTCATACGTGACATCAGAAGTGCCGTCCTTGGAGTCGAGGCCCGGTGCGCAGTTGTGGCACAGAGCGATGGGCATGGAAGGCATTCGGAAGTACGTGACGCGGTCATAGAACCATGTAAGAGACCGGTCGGCTGCGTACTTCCGCCATTCTGCGCCGTCACGGGCCTCGGCAACGACCGAGCTCAGGCTCTCTTTGCTGATGGACATGATTTGACGTTCTCCGTGTGATAGCAAAGAAGCGTTTCCTACGGCCCCGAGTTGTTTTCGGACCGCGCCGGTGTCGTATACTTCCCTTTCTACATTCCACTCGTACTTGGGCTCGGTCCTGTTGCTTGAGCTTGTGGCAGATATGTTGAGGTACTGGATTGAGTCCGGATAGCTGTACGCCGGAACTCCTTAGCAGGTGCCCGAAAGATTACAGTGTCCTCAGATGGGTTGCCTGCAGACTTACACTTGGAATTGAGCACACATCGTCATCTTGAACCTGACGTATTGATCCTTGCCGACCGTGTTCGAATCTTGAAGCGTAATGTGGAGTGCCTCTTGTGCCCAGGGACCAGATTCCGTAGAGCTTAGAACCTCCACTGTCGAGTTCACGCTGTCTGAGGTCATGTTTCCTTGGATCTTCCCCGCATCCCAGATGAGTCTCATTGTGGTCATTCTCGTGGTGTTGTAGAGCGACCATTCGAAGTTGGTCCAGTTCAGGGTCTGGTATGCGCAGATCTGCCATTCGTACTCGGACCCCCCAAAGGACGTGACAGGGCAACTGAAGTTGAAGTTTTGGCTCTCAGGCCACTCGAGACCAGCAGCAGTCGCGTCGACGGATTTGTCGAGCCGGATGGAGCCGCAAATGTTGGCTCCGTCCGTTCCTGCGCAGGGCCGAACGTTGCTGAGCTCTGGTCTCATGCACAGGAACCGGGTATCCAGAACTCGAGCCATGCCCTGGAACTCGAGAAGCGACTCCCTCTCCTCCTGGGAGGATACTGGAAGAAAAGCTCTAACTGCCGGGCCAGTGTCGTCAAGTCCCTCCCCCTCCGCCGGGGCTTCCGAGTATTCTGCAAAGGTCTCCGTGAGGCGTGGCCTCTGAAACCAGTAGTTATGCGCATAACCCGAGACGGCCTCAGGAACCCGGCCGCTAGATTGGTTGCCCGAGATGAAGGTGTACGCGTTGGACACAGACTTGGGAAAAGAGACAACCCGTCGCTGCTCGAGGTCTGACACAAGGAGCGTGGAAGTGAATTGAGTAGCGATCGTCGTTATAACGAGGAGAACGAGTAGGATGCGAACCATCGGTTGGAGAGATGAACTCATGAGCGCGAGGAGCCCGAGGGAGAGCGGACCATCGCCAGAGAACCGAGCCACAGAGACTTGGGCGATATCGTGGACGTACACGCCCTTCCGTTCGACTGCGACAGATGCGATCATGGCCGTAGCGAGCGTTGCAAGCACCCCGACTGCAGTACGAATGACGACGGCGGAGAGGGTGATGCTCAGTTGGAGCCGGTTCGCGGTTAGCACCCAGCCGCGCCACCGATGGTCTCCTCGTGGAGCAAACCATAGCCAAGAAATGAAGGCAATGGCACCGGCGAGAAAAAGAAGCGAGGCGACAACGCTCACTTTGAGCAAGACGGACAGGCGCTTGGGTTTCTGGCCATGCCGTGGGGCCGACACTGCTTTTTCAGCGCCATTGTTTGATCGGACGGGTCCGTCGTAGTCGGTTTCTTGAGTGGTGACTTGTTGACCCTTGCTCGGCTGGAATGGTGTTCGGCTGGATGTATCCCGATCGAGCGGTTGATACATAACTGAGACTGTGTCCTGGAACTGCTACTCCGATCTGGGCAAATACGACTTCTCCGATCCGGCGTTCAGAGACTCGGCATAGACTCATTCTCCAAAAGTTTCAATGGAAGCGAATCAATTATCTTGCCGTCGGAATCGACCACGTCAAGCACACAGATACCGACAAAACGGGGCAAAACAAAGTCAGCCTAGTCTGTGGAACTATGTTTTAGATTTTGATTGAGCCTGCTCGTTTATTTATATCGGAAAAGCTGACCTAACCGAGCCCCAAACACGCGATGGCTAGGCAGCGAGTCCTGCAGGGTTGTTTGCGAAAGGCAGATATCGACGTGTTGATGCAGGCTTTCCAACCATTCAGAGCATTAAGAAATGCGGTCCTGTGCTTACCTGCATGGGACCTGGAGCCTGGCAACATGCACGACACCACCGCGACGGCCCAATTCCACCTTTTAGCGCGGAGGGGCAATCATCGGCGACATTGCCGGTAATGGTCGGCCACTGAATCTGTAAGGATTGCACGAAGGCGATTCACGGGGGGTAGACTCGTCGAAGCTGCCTCGTGAGACTATTTACGAGTTCATTCCACCACCAGCTGACATGGGTTTCGTGGCTGGGCAGAGATGACACCGCAACAACCAATTTTCGGCAGTTCCAACTGTCACTGATCTGGGAGGCTTCGTAATTGAAAAGAGCCTTCCGAAGGCAGGCTTAGGGAGGGAAAATAGGCAAACACCATCCAACTACGACCACGAATTCGCAAGCCAACTGCGTCAGGTCAATCTCAGCCGGGTCAGGCTACATGGAAGTGTGCAAACGGCCTTCCTTTACAACCCAACTAAGCTTTGCAAAAGTGTATTACATCTAAAAATATGTCAATGAAGGGGCTTGTCATCTTAACTCTCTTTAGAATACGTATGAGTGATGTGAACGATTTCATCGTGCAGTCTAGCGCTAGCCTGCGGCCGTGCGCGCCCACAAGTTTATCTTTAGCATGTTAATAATAGGCTTTAAGTAAAAGTTTATTGAGCTCTTGCCGTATTTATTATGGCATAGGCTGCGGATGACGAGGATATCAGCCAAGGTAATCTGCGTCGTACTCGAAATGGTCTTTCGACTCAGTTGTAGGAAACGAGCTTGTTGACCCCTTCCAAACGCCGGCATCTTTCAGCTCAAAGAGCATTCGCATAACCTGCAAGTTCTCGTCCCGTTCCCATCTCTTCGCCTTCTGTAACCCGTAGCCTGTGACTCTCTGTACGAAATGCGTGATGAATTCCAGCACAAACGAAACTGCAATGATCAGAGAGCCCAGTCCCAACAGCAGAGAAAGGCCGAGGATGGAGAAGTTGAGGGTCCCTTGGGCGTCTTTCGTTCTCTGTTTGTGGCACGTATCTTCATGTGCAGCACGGAAATCTTCTTGTGCTTCAGTTGAGCCCTCTACAGCTTTCCAGGGCTTGACAACGTTGCCACGCACAGCCATTGAAGGGCCAGTAACGTACTCCGACATCTGATGTTGTAGTTTGGCGAGATTGTCTGCAAACAGGGAATCCATCTCAATTTGCCATTGGTTCGAGGGCAGCCTCAACTGCGTAAGTCCTGCAACAAGCTCGTGTGCTTTCAAAAAGCTCTGTGTGCGGGTCCAAACTAGGTGGTAGAATGTCGACGACGAAATGTAGAATCCAATACGGTCTACAGTAGCCACCTGCACCGCATTGAGACCAACGTCTTGTCCTCTGGCGCTGGAGATGACTTCTCTGCTGCTTAGGGGTGTGGTGCAGATACCGTTGTTGGGGTTGCAGAATCGATGCCTGTCCACGCATGCAATGGGGCTCACGAAACGATCGGATCGGTAAAATACGTCGCCGCCACCCACGTCCACGCGGATATTAGCCCCGAAGACGGGGTCATCGTTTGGCTCGAGGTGGGCAACCGAGTTGGGCGCAATGAGTAGCAGTGTGATGTCTCTGTGATCGAGGGCCAAGGCTTCTACCGGGCGCCAAAGAGAGCTGTTACTCGATGCTAGGGAGTAATAGGCCCACGTTGAATACCCGATCTGCATGTTCTCGCCGTAAGTGTTGTACAGGTAAGTGTAGTTCTGGGAACCCAAACTTCCGTAAAGGTACTCGATGACGACGTTGTCATCCCAGCCAAGCTCCTTTGCCTCACTTCCGTTGACAAACCTTGAAAAACCAGACTGGGTAACGAGAGGAGCGCACTCCGTTTCTCTCCAGTAGTTGACACGATTGTGTTCAGGTTCGTTGATGCCCAGGTGGGTATGAGAGTTGATCATCTCGGTCTCCATTTTGAACGCCCTCCTTCCATAGCAGACTTCGTCTGCGAATGGGCATTCGACGGTTTCGTTAGTCCAACGGATCGAAGGGACCGGTAGGATGCTGCACGAGGTAGCTGATGAACCTTCATAGCACTGGCGAGAGTAAATTGAAGCGAGAGAGTTGTCGTAGGCACTCTTCTGTTGGAGAGCGTCTCGGTCCGCGGGCACAAACATCCCACAGTCTGCAGACGCTAGTAGTCGGTAAATGGTTGCACTTTCGGATACTCTCGACGAGAAGATGGCTGCGAGCCCCAAGAGACCGACGTATAGAACTCCACAAATGGCCCACGGCAGAGTTCTGAGAAGTGGTCGCTTCGCGTGTCCTCGCCAGTGCCACGCCTGTTGGAGGAACAGCCAAGTAGCGGTCATTGGGGCGGGTGTATTTCGGAGGATGAGTTGCCGTTGATAGTACAACCCATCATGTTTGCCCCCAGATGCCAGTATCTGGTGGCACAAAAAGCTGATAACCCGCCAAAGCCTATTAGCGATGAACGTGACGAAGATTGCCACAAAGGCAAGAAAAAGAGCTCCATCGCGGGCAGACAGGGTAATTGTTGCACCGGTAACCCTTCCAAGGCTCCAATCGGTCCAGACACCAGTGTAGATCTGATGAGACATGATTCAACGATGAATATCTTGTATTGACGCTGGCTCCGAGGTACTCTTCGTTACTTCAGTCAGGCTCATGGGGTCGGGGTCCGTAGCAGTGTGCTTGTTGCCTCTTAAGTCTGAAGGTGGCGGATTCACTGAATATGAACACCTTGCCTAAAAAGCGGGCCCAGAGCAAGCTAACTTGCAACAAAGCTTGAGTATCTTGGTCAAGGGAGCCACCTGCTCTTTTTTATTGGATGTTTTCGTCTAATAGCACGACACAAGAATGTAGTCCTGCAAGTGCTGCATGATTCCAAGAGACGATGGCTGAAAGCTGAACATTTGCTGCCGCCACCATTCCGTAGTGCCTTGGCGATGGAGGTCGGACGAATCAAGGGGGCAGTTCAGGAATAATAAATCATGCTTGACTAATTTTCAGATGTAGATCCCATGTCTATTCAATTGGATAGTTTTCAACTCTTTTTCCCTACATACATAACCTTCTGGCAACTGTGCACATATATATATGAAGATGCAGAAGAAGTCGTACTATTGCGCCTCCTTGAATAACCAGACAGAGATATTGTAATACCCGCCAGACATCGCAAGTCATGAAATGCTCCTAACCTGTATAAGATATTCCACCTACTCCAAGAGTTACTGACAACGCAAACATGGCCCCCGTTTCTCCAGGCAAGTGGCTGGTAGCCAGTAACGCCCCTACTCAACGCTAGTATATGGGCGTAAAGGTAGCTGCTGGTGTCACCAGAGCACCACTGCCACCACCTCTAAGAAGATATATTCCACTAGACCTCCTCTCTACCACCCAAAGGCTTGAATCCCATATTGAAAGTGACATATATCTGTATGATGGAACCAACTTGAGGCATCAAAACCCGCCGTTCGGTGCCGTTTATTCCAAGACATAAAGGATAGGGAAAATCCGGCACAAAAAGCCGAGCGCCTAGAATCACTTGGCTGGTTAGTCTATGCTCTGAGACTGGGTTATCATTCCCTCGCCATTTGTGGTTTGCTTGGCCTCGCCCAAGGCAGTAGTGTCGACATACCATTGGCCGCCACGAAAATGGAATGAACCCATATTTCTTGCTCATGGCTTCCACCAATGAACACAGTTTCGTTTACCAAATCTTACAACTCATCAATCTCATCTCAGAGGGTTGTTCAGTGCATCATTCAATAAAACCACGTTGCAGCGGTTGCAAGATGGCAAGGTACCTACCCAGAATCTCGTGGAGGTCTATGATTGTTCACAGTCCAGATAAAGGCTTACCAAGTAATTGGAGGTCATCTCTTATGTTGGCCTAATAGAGGAGAGCATCAAGGTATCTTATCTTGGTTAACATTGGCTACCACGAGGCGAGATGTTATCGCTTGCGTTTACATTGACACTCTGGAGAAAGCTGAATCGATCGCCAATTGAGGATGTGGATGCCGTCGGCAGTGGTGATATTACACGCCGCCGGAGGCATTTGGTACCATTTGGTATCGGCTCGAGGGTGCCGGCAAAGTCGCATCCGGACTGGGGCTCCGTTTCTACTTCCCCGCGGCAGGTTTCCTTATCTGAAGTTTGCCCATTCGGAGTGATAAGCGGACCTTAAAGCAAGCCGAAACTCCTAGATCCGACTTCGGAGTCGGCTCAAGCAAGTTACATAACTCAAAACTGACAGACCTGCCCAGTTAGGGGTTTGAACCGGACCAGGCCTTTGAACGATCAGTCGCAATTTGAAAAACGACAACACAGGTTTTGGTCACCATGTCGAACCTAGATAAGCCCATACTTATCGTGGGCGGTGGTACCTTCGGTCTTTCGGCAGCCTACCATCTCACCGAGGCCGGATACACGTCCATCACGATACTAGAACAAGGTGCATCGATCCCTTCGGCCCTCTCAGCAGGCAATGATATCAACAAGATCGTTCGAGCCGAGTATGAGGACCCGTTCTACACCGAGTTGGCTTTACAGGCCATGTCTGAATGGACCAATAACCCGCTATTTTCGCCACATTATCACCAGACCGGCTATCTGCTGGCCAACTCTGCAGCAGCGCCAGAGAAGACGAAGCGGACGCTTGCCAAATCACTTGAGAGTATCCAAGCACATCCCGCATGGTCAGGCCGCATACATCCCACCAAAAGCAGAGAAGATTTCACCAAAGCTGCCCCAGCATTGGATGGACCCATGGAGGGGTGGGAAGGATACTTCAATCGGTTCGCAGGGTATGCGCATGCCGCAAATGCGCTCAAGGATGTTTGCGAGTACGTGAAAGGAAAAGGTGTCCATATCCACACAGGTGAAGAGGTCGCAAGTATTGTATACGAGGCCGACCGTTGCGTGGGCGTCCGCACGACAACTGGAAAGGAATTCACGGCGGTGACAACAATCCTGACACTGGGGCCATCGCTCGGAAATGTGCTTCCATCTGTTGGACGACAAGTCGCGGCAAAAGCTTGGAGTGTACTGCACATCCAACTTCAACCAGAAGAAGCGGAGCGGCTCAAGGGTATCCCGGTTACATACGCTCGTGATCTGGGTTTCTTCTTTGAACCCGAGCCCGGGACCGGGATACTGAAATTGTCTCCCAGCGGAGGAGGATATACCAACTACTCAACCGCTACAGGCTTGTCTCTGCCACCGGAGAACAACAACTTCGTACCCGAGGCAGACATTCTTAAGATACGCAAGCTTCTCCAGGAGACACTGCCGAGTCTGGCAAGCAGGGCCTTCGTAGCACAACGCATCTGCTGGTGCGCTGACACTGGGGACTCAGATTATGTCATTGACTCTGTACCAGGGAAGAAGGGCTTGTTCGTTGCAACTGGCGACTCAGGTCATGGGTTCAAGATGTTGCCAATCGCTGGACTGTGGATCAAAGACCTGATAAGGAAAGGGAATCAGGAAATCTCTCGATGGCAATGGAAGGAAGGAACCGATGCTGGGCAGGATGTGAGTTGGCGGGCCGGGCAAGTGATAGACCTGAAGGACGTTGACAATAAATCAAGCTTGTGACTTAGATAGCCAGATAACAAGCAATTGGAACGGGTAAGAAATCGTCAAGAATGATCGCGACCTGATCCACTTTAAGAACGAGCAGAGATGGATTCTCAAGCTGATTTCTAAGACGGCCACGATAAACGCTCTCGCCAGTCTCAGCCTGGATCCAGACACTATCGACAGCGATTTCATCAAGATCAAGTACCACAAGGATCACGCCAAGGACAAGGATTACAGCCATGAGTGAGATCAGCCTCTCATATAAAATCAGATTTGCAACAAGGTGATATCAGTTGCGTTACAGAGGAGTAGGGTTTTGTTCAAGAAGTGGGAGGAGGTAATGTTGCCAGTCACATGGAAAGCAAGGAGGTTGAGGCACTCATTACAGACAAGGGTGCTGGCAAGAATAAATTCAAGGTGTATAGCACTGGCAAGGTGGAGAGAGATGCCCCTACCAAGATCTTCCGATTAAATAATTCATGATGGGGAGTGACAGCATGTTATCTATAGCGACGGACGTTTGATCAGATATGTGGTGTATTTATGAGGTCGCTTCTAGTTTAGCTTCTACTTGCTATCGAGTTTCTACATAGTTGATAAACTCTTTAAGCATCACTCTGCAGAGGCAGCTAGACATGATTGCAGTCTGGTGGGCAGACGAAACGTCTGAAAACGTTGCGTTTGCTCTGGTTTCAAAAAGTCTCATGGATATTACATGATATAATGTAAACTACCAGAAAAATATAAACGTTTCGCCTTCACTTGCGTCTTATATGTTGGAGCTATATTTTGTTACGGCTCTTAGCTTTGAACTTAGGAAACCCAATTGCTTCTTGAAATAGCGAGCAACATTTTCCACGCCTTCCCTTTCCCGGTCTCGCTTTGGACATCATAGTCGTAGAATCTTGCTTTCTGTTGCCTTTTTTTCCCTTTTTTGTTCGTTATCTGAGCACATAGAAAAGAAGACTTTTCAGGAAAATCGGCGACATAGTGGCTCTCGTGGACGACTTAGGGGCTGGCGTGTCCGACCGGTCTGGCTGCTTCTCTGCCACGAGATAAGTCGACCATTGCTTCAAAACAAGTCAAGACCAGCGCGAAATCATTGTCTTATCGCAGACTTGAGGAGAACAAGGTTAACCAGGACTGCTACAGAAAAAATACTTTCTCAAATGGATAGAGCCGCCAGGAAGGGTTTAGGCACCGACTAGGCATTCGAGGCCGATCTCCCGAGTGGCTGCACGTAGACTCCATGGCGGACTCGGACAGCTTCGTGATTTACGAGGAAGATGAAATCCCGAAAAATTCCCGATACGAAGTGAATTCCAAGGTTCTTCCTTGGTCAAAGGATTCCCTCTACCTGCTAGAGTATGTGCCCTGAATGGAGTATGTGGTCGTTGTTATCCAGACTCCAGAACTTGACCACATTATATGAACGCCAAGGTTAGCCCATAAGGCTGATGCGGCTCCCGCTCTAACCAGAATGGTTAAGACTGCATTGGAATCCAATAGCGGATTTTGAAGTCAGAAGGAGACATCAATGTGGCTCATCATGGATTAAAACCTGGTATTAGTGGTGAGAACAACAGCAGTCGGGATTTAGCTGATCTAGCGCCACTTGGCAGACTGAACTCGACCTAGCCACAAGTCACAATAGTCTAGTCGGGAATCCTTTCTGGGGTGAACAATTCCCCATGAGGATGTATCTTACCGGCCACACGTGAAAGGATGATCGAAATGGGGATTTACCAACGCTGCAACCGAACAACATGCAGGGAGCTGGGAAGCGGTGTGGCTCAGCCCATGAGTAAATAAATAGCCGGCTTGGACGGATTTAGAATGCACAGCTCATGCGCAGCAGTCAAGCTTAAGTTAGCTACTACACCTCCCCTCTGCAGATGAAATCGCTGTAGCCTGTTGTGGTAATGGTCTAAGGTCAGCACTACTTCCCCTTCTGGTAAGGCGACGTCAAGGGTCATCAGACCGACCGTAAGCATGGGTGGATTCTCATCTTAGCTTATCCTGCCCTCACCGTCAGGAGTTTCTCCGCCCCATGTTCAACCATTTTGTTGTTGTGGCCAACACTGGATGCAGGATATGGGCAGAGAGCGTGGTCAGTCTTCGTTATACCTTTGCAACACCGTCATAACGGACCCGGGTGCTGCTTTGCAAACGTTTCAATAGCCAAGATATTAGTGAAAAAGACCCTACAATATACGCGACGGTCTCTGAACCTTTACTTCTCGGATTCGGATGCACCGTCTTCTAGTATAGTGTCGCATTACTTGTGTATACATTCGAGCGCAAACAATCTTGGAGCAAAATAACGAGGTGAGAGTGTCGGGTGAATGACGCGCGAAGCATGAGAAGACTCGTCCGTGTGACATGGAACATGCTACGTCGGTCTACACCACGTGGACCAACAGGATGGGAATAAAAAATAGAACCACCGAATCCCACAGCCATGGTTGGCACCTCCGGCCAATGCTAAATGCTGACGGATCTGCTGCGGACGAGCAAACTCCCACGTTCCCCCACTGTCTTCGGTAGCATCTCCGAGAAAAATAGCAACCCTTCCGCGCACCGCCGACGTCAGCCCCTCCACGGCTCCGACCCTACGCGTGCAATATTCCGAAAGCGATCCTGTATTACTGTCAGAAGTTCGACATAGAGTTCTTCAGCATAGCTTTTGATTATTGGTATTACCTCCGTGGGGTTATGGATTGATTCCCAACGCATCAGCCGAAGGATGCTGCGGCTCACATTGTGGATCACGCCAGCCGAGATCGTGGATGCCTATTGACCTGGCAAGAGAGGCTGACGGGCTTCATGGTGTAACCATGGACGAACTCGCGAGAATAGCCCATTGTGTAGCATCATGACATTCCTATATAACACCAGCGCTCGACACCTCTCTGTCTACTTCTCTCATCATCACAAACAACACAATCTCAGCAATCCAACTCGCAGGTTCCCATTTTCCTCCTTCCTATTTCCTATCCTCCATTTCCTTGGTTTCTTATCGGTCAGGTTTTCCTCTCCGTCAATCCAACAACAAAAACATAATCAAGATGTACACTTCCACCATTCTGTCCGCTCTCCTCTTCTCCGCCGCCGCTCTGGCTGCCCCGACCACCCCGAACTATACCTCCTCGGCGGCGCCTGCCACCAAGACCAGCGGCTCCATCGACGATGTCCTCCCTCTCATCGTCCCCGTCAACACCCGCTCCGGCAACCAAGAGCTCATTACCAAGCTCATGACCGCTCCCACCCAGCAAGAGCGCGTTCGCCTGCTCAACCAGCCCGGTGACTTCGTCTTCGACTTCAACGACTCTGGCGCCCCGGAGGCTCCGAGTCCCGTGGCAAAGGTGGCTTCTCCACCTCCGCCACCTCCAAGACCTTCCCGGCCCTCATCGGCAACGGCGCCGCCATGACGCTCGGCTTCCTCGGGCCCTGCGGCATGAACACGGCCCACGTCCACAACCGGGCCACCGAGCTCAACGTCATCGTCAAGGGCCGCCTCGTCACCAACTTCATCATTGAAAACGGTCTCGACCCCATCGCGAACACTATGAACACCTTCCAGATGTCCGTCTTCCCCCAAGGCGCCATCCACCAAGAGTTCAACCCCGACTGCGAGGACGCCGTCTTCGTCGCTGGATTCAACAACGTCGACCCCGGCGTCGAACAGGTCGCCCAGGCCTTCTTCAACCTGCGCCCTGATGTCGTCTCTTCTACTCTCGGCGGCGTGCAGACCATCGACGGCGCCGATCTCGAGAGCTTCCGCGACCACATCCCTGCCAACATTGCTCTTGGCATCGACGCCTGCTTGAACAAGTGCGGCATCAAGCGCAACGCGAAGCGCGACCTCAACGAGATCTTCGGTGCTCCTCAGAACTAAGCCGAGTAGGGTTCATGGTCATGAATGGAACGATATAGATGTGCATGGCTGTCTTGGATATTGGGCGCATGGGATCATCAGCGTTGGGAAGCATTCGGTGGGGCGTAATATGGGGGTACATAGCTTCGGTTGCATGGCCAGGAGATCCTGGCCCCTAGGCGTTGGGATTTGGAATCATTCTTCGTTTGACACTAGCACATAATTCACACTCTTTCATTCCTCAATCGCTTGAAGATAAATCGATTCTGATGCTAAGAGTCTGTTGGTGCTGGCATTTATGGGTAATTCGTCTCTGCTACAGCCAAAAGCACCTGTTACCACTAAAACTATCAACGTAAATCGCTCGGGGGTTGTCCCGCACACTAGTCCATCTGATGTTAGAAAGGGCCAGTGTTCAATATGTAGCCACCTCACTTATTTACCGTGGACAGCGAGCAGCATTCCAGCCGCTGTAAGTAGGAAGTGGAAGGCTTTTAGAGTCAGGTTTCGTGATGACACTCCAATAATAAAATCAAAACACAGAATTCCGAGGTACGAAGGCACACGTAAAAAACTTACTAGGAGGTGGAGATGGCATAGCCTCTATTCGTTTTAGCTCAAGGATTCGAGGAGTATCGAAAATCTTAATGTCTGAAACTTGTGATATTCAGATAGTTCTGGTCTTTGGGGTCGAAGCCCAAGTCTCAACACATCACTGAGCTGGACCTGATTCTTCATGAAGCCAGGGACAGCTATGCCTGGGCTGGAGTACA
Organism: Colletotrichum coccodes; assembly: GCA_020466075.1. Taxonomy (NCBI): domain Eukaryota; kingdom Fungi; phylum Ascomycota; class Sordariomycetes; order Glomerellales; family Glomerellaceae; genus Colletotrichum; species Colletotrichum coccodes. The sequence goes on from JAIMZG010001184.1 coordinate 17,952, forward strand.
ATTAATTCATTTTGCTTGTTCTGAGAATTTAACGATGTTCGTCGAGTGCTCCCTCAGTATTATGTATCACTGAAACGCCTCAAGAAGGCGATCAGTCAGCATTGACAAGCGTCGTTCACGCAGACTAGCTGCCTATCTGCACAAGAGTTGACCTAGGTGGTTCAGGCAGGAATTACAGACTTGAGTATCATGTGTCTTCCACCCAAATATATTCTCCTCAACTTTAAATGCTCAGACTTCAAGGCTATTCTATCGGCAACAGCAGTAAGTGCGAGTTGAGGAAGATTTCTTCCCGAACGGCTTTAATTGTAGCACGAGGCGGGTAGTGCTATCTCATTGTTCCAGACCACCAGCTTGTCGCAGATTTCATGGGGCAAATCGCTGCAGAGAAGGCCAAGGACGAGTATGGAATGTAAAAATAGATTAGAGATTAAAGGAAATGAGAGCATGTTTGAAGGTGTGGGAAAGAAGGTTTTATCAGGCTCGGTGCGAAGCCCGTTCACCTAAATCAAGTATCTGAAGCCGCTTCCCCTCATATTGGTCTCACCATCGGCTTCCGCCTCTTCTTCCTGTAGTGCCAACTTGCGATTTTTCCTCTTCAACGCAAAATGCAACACCGTAGAAGCCCCAATCGCCATGAAAGCCATACCAGCATTGACACTGAACGCCAACACAAAACGAGGCGCTGCGTTGGTGGGATATAAGTACGAGCCGTAGATACTCGACAGCGTGGAGATCGCATTGTTGAAGGCCACTGCGGCGGCACGTTTGGCGGTCGGGCGGTACATGGTGTTGGTTGTCCAGACCATCGACATGTTGAAGCCGGTATAGATGCCGGGAAGCATGATCATGGCGCCAAAGTACCGTGGGCCGATGCCTGTCGCCGCGCTCGAGACGGCGAACCCAACGAGCGCTGAAGCTATTGGCCCGACAGTGTGCCAGTACCTTTCGTTCGTGCGGTCTGCGCTCCATGAGACTCCGGTACATACGATACAAGCCAGTAGGTACGGAGGCGAGGTAAGCAGTAGCGTCGTGATGCGGTCTTTTCCAAGGCCTGCTACGATCGTTGGAAAGAAGCTGTTGATTGAGATGGAGGATGCAGCCCCGTAGACAACCAGTAGAAGAATCCAGTTGATGGGGTCGACTATGATCATCTTGAACCCATCAAATAGGGATTGCGATGACGAGATATTCCAGTCCTCCTCACCAGTGGCATCAACCTTCATGCGCCACATGGCCAGTTGTCGCTGTTGGCCCGTAAGCCATTTGGTGTTGGCAGGAAAGTCGGGAAGGATGAACAGCGCACCGATAGCAATGACCACGGTGAGTGAACCTTCTATGATGAAGATCCAACGCCATGCTAAAAGACCGCCCGCGCCATTCATGCCGCTCATGATGCCGGCACCGATGAGACCCGAGAACGCTCCCGAAAGCATCGAGCCCGTGTAAAATAGACCGGTGCGAACAGTAAACTCCCTCCGAACATACCACGTGCTGAGTGTCGCTACGCAGCCTGTCAAATACAGTATTAGGGAAAATATCGTTACATCCAAGTCAGATGAAGAATTTCAGCCTTACCTGGGTAAAAGGCTGCTTGAACGAAGCCAAGCAGAAAACGCGTCGCCAACAAACCGTGGAAGCTGGATGTCACACCGCTCGAAGCACAGATTATACCCTAGTCATTTTGATGATCGTCAGAAAAAGTTTTGATTTGCATCATTGTATGGTCCAAAACCCAAATGCGCATCTCCGGTGTTGATAGAGGACCCTGTCACGGCAGACCCATCACCCATGAGTGTCATGACTAACTAGCACGGTGATGGTTTTGCCTGATTCGAAGGATGGAAACGAGCTTTGGACTAACCGAGGCCACCATACATCCAGTAAGGTATATCGACGGACGACCCATTTTGTTCAAGCACATGTTGGAAGGGACTTGCGTAAGAATGTATCCCACGAAGAGAATGGAAACGCAAGTCTGAGTTTGACGTCAATCGAGTTGCACAGCTGACTCAAAGGAAGACATATGTATGCTCACCTGAAATTGGCTTCCTGTTAAGCCCAAATCTTCTTCCAAACCTCCCAGCCTAGCTGCCCTGATGGCATTTCTACGAAGGCGTAAGCTGGCATTATTCAAGCCTCGTTAAGACAAGGTCAACTACCTGTTGAGGTAGTTCATAATGTAAGACAATATCATCATCGGCAGCATCCGGGTATCGACCTTTCGAATGAACTCCTTTTCGAGGATCTCGAACTCTTCCTCAGGTAGGTTCTTCAACAGCTCTGGGAGGTGCTGGGAAGACCATGTCGTAATTGGTCTTTCGGGACTTGATTGGTTATTCCGTGATGGACCCATTGGTAATGTTGCAACTTTGGGAATGTTCGTTCTTGGGGTGTCAATTGAATCTCTTGACCAGAATACTCCTTGGACCGTTCAAAGAGGTATAGACCTTGGTCAACAGACTCGACCAAGGATCTATCAAAATAGATGAGGGCAGGTCCCGTCCAGGCTCGAGCCTGAGTTGACGATGAGACTATTGATACCACTTTGTAAGACCGGTGTGATCACCAAAAAGGCAGCTCGTGGGAGCAGATTGAAATTTTCAGGTATTCCGTTTGATGACGATGCTTAGTTGCCAGAGAGAGCCCACTGTATTGGTTGTTTATGGGATCCGAAGTTTGAGAGCTCAAAAGAATTTCGGTCTGCGTGGAGAAAGAGCTCGAACAGCAAGTCCATCGATGAGAACAGCCGAGAGATCAAGTAACATTGAAAAGCGTCTGCACCGAGCCGGTCGGCCCTCTTTATTTGCGTTTCCCCCGCCGTTGTTGTCTGGCTGGGAGCATTGTTTGCTTTCTACTACGCACCCAGAGTCTGAGGATGGACGACATGCCATAGGCAGGCAGCCTAAGATTCAATGGGGGCAGGTTACGCGCGCCATATTTTTTATCCAATCGAGCGTTGGCTCGCTTGGCAACCATTGATCAACAAGGGTTCTGGTGTCTAAGCTGTCACTTGAGCTGCATGATTGGAATCGTGAAGTAGGCCAGTCCCACCGGGATGGTTCCCCGGAAAGCATGGACATCACGCGCTTGAGCAACATCGTTTGATGATAGCCGCAATAGTGCGTCAGCTTCATCGGAGTTGTTTGTCTCATGGGTCGAAGGTGGGGGCACAGTACCACCTTGAAGCGCAACCGGCTGACCCAGCTGCTCACCTGAATATTTCTGGTTTTGACATGACCTAGTGATGCCTAGTATGAGTAGGTTTGGTAGCGAAACTAGGGCTGGTAGCATTGATGAGGGCGCGTGAAACATGGGAGTGAGAATTATGTCTAAGCGCCGGCAGCTCACTACATGCAAGAGCCAGTTCACTTCTGTTGGTACACCCCAGCAATAAGTTGAGCTTTCGCGACGTTGGTCAGGGTTGCAACGGGTCCACGTCATTCTCGTCACCGCTGATAGCGGCAATGTTGGCTCGCGGTTTATTCCCCTCCTCATCAAAGACCCCCGAATGCCGAAGATCATCGTCCCTATATCCGACTCGACCGACTTATTGAACCACGTACCTTCTGCCTGCGGGAGAGAAAATTGTGCTCGAAGAAGGCGATGTTCAGAATCCGCGATGATTCTAGTCAATCCTGTCGAAACACTCTGTCAGCTCCTTTTTCCTCTGTCTGACAGGCTCCGACGAGCTCTTTACCACGTTGAACTGTTTCGATGCCATGATCAAGTCACCACCAATCAAGCGCCTGGTTTACCTATCAGCATGCGGGGACTTCTCTCTCAGCGATCGCCGAATCTAGGTTGATGAAGCATCTATGCGTCATCCAAGTCAGTGTCAAGTTCCTTCTTAAAGCGAGGCTTTTACACGGCCTGCCCAGCAGTAGCTTCACTCACACGATACTCGACCCTTCCCTTTTCTTCAGCAACAACCTAAGATTGAAGATACCACTGCTCGAACACTCTGTTTTAGACAACCCGCTTGGCTCCGAGGGTGTATTGAGAATCGACCCGTCCGACGTCGCTCTGGAGGCGTACTCCTCACGCAAGGACCAAGATCGTAAGTACAACGGGGAGAGGATCATGATTATAACACTGAAGACCTACACTAATTCCGAAACCGTAGATCTCTGGCTGCGAGTGCATCCGGATAGGTCACGTCCGTGCTGGGTAGTTGAAATGAATATATTTCGTGCGCCTGACGTTGAGTAACTTGCATCACTTCCATCCTTAGCCAGTTTCATCATCGCCAGCTTGCTTCAAAGAATAGAGGCATGCAAACAAAAGATAGTTGAAAGCTGACTTGAGACACTTCTGGGTATTGACTTCATAAACCTCGACTGCGGCGATTCCCCGGTTGCCAAGATGCTGACCAAGACTGCGAGTGCAGCTAGGACTAGATTCAACTGAAGGAAATATATCAACTGCAAGGACATCCCCTACCAGCACCCGCATCTTTCCACTCGGTGCGGCCTACGGTTTTCTGAACGGGGTGCTGACCCGGTTCCCTTGTATTAGCTTTGAAACTTACATCAGGTGTGAGACTACGCAGGCGTCGTACTAGAGCTGTTAGCTTATTTGGTCAAAGGTTGTTCCAGCAAAGCGTACATCCAGACTGCTTCTTGTAAACCTTTCCTGTCCGCGAATAAATCATACCATACCCGATCACGATTATGGAGTTCAAGCTTGCTATCTGCGCCATGCGCACCTCAAGGAGTGAGACCTTTATGAAGTGTTCTTTGGGCACTACGACGCCATGACTGTTCTCAACCCTCTTAGAAGCAGGGCCGATGCATTTTCGGCAAAGTGTCTTGGCTACTATGTGGAGGCGACGCCGCGAAGGCAAACCCCAGAAGTTTGAATATCGTGACACTTCGGTCGTACATTTATGAGAATCGGAACGCCTCTGGGAACTGCCTCACGGAGAATACTAGTGAATAACTACCACGATGCTACCAATAACTTGTCATGACCCGCAGCGGCTGCACTATTTGGCGTTGTAGTAGTGATTACAGCTCTTGGGCGCCTGGCGCATGGTGTCCCTGCATCTCTGGCGACATGGAGGGTTTCTTCAACATTCTTCTATTCTACTTTCAGGCTGCGCAAAAAAAGATTTTTTTAAAGAAAAAATACGGTATCTCGCCTGTTGCTGGAGAGCAATTTCACTTGCGAATGCGAAAGGCACGTATCCGTCTTTGGCCAGCTGGATGGACTGCGTTGCTTGCCAGTTTCAGTGCGGTACGCAACTTGATTCGCCCGTGTTTGCATAACCAGAAAATACGCAGGTGTCGGTGTCACCTTTCGAGAGAAAGAAACGGCAAGTAAGAAATGGTTGATAGAGGGTAGGCTGGCACGAGCAGGGCCGTGTTTTGATCATTAACATTTCATCGTCAACGCCCAAGACGTAACCCCTGAAGTCGCCGAGACCGATACCGAGAGCGAAGTTACACCACCTGTGGGTCGGCGCTAGGTGAAGTTGGAACCTTAAAAGTCAAAGACAGCCAATGCCCTCCAGTCTGCCTTCGTGAAACGGCAATTCTTGATGAAGATGACTCGTTAGTGCGGTTCCCGGGCGGACATTGAGAATGGCGCGGGTCTGGGACACGAGGCGTGAGGTGGTGGCCTGGTATCGCCGGGTGGGAGATACCAGGCCATGTTAACCACTCTTTGGTCCCCTCCCTTCCGCATTTGCTCTCTCACCATGTCGAGTGTCTTCCTCGGACTCGCAAGGAAAACGGGCAAGTGACAAACCAACACTCTCACAAGGCGTCTACCGCCATCCACCATCGCCGTCAACCATGGCGAAACTCCCGAGCAGCCAGGTCCACCGGGTCGACTCTGACAGCTCATCAGTAAGCTGGTGAGTACTTTTCTTTCTTAGCTTCCTCTCAACCATGGCAAACCACCAAAGAATCTTGATGTCATCCCAAAACATGCAGCTGACAACCCTCCCTCCCGTAGGGGCCTGGACTACCTTCAAGAGGAGAAGATTGCGCCTCTGACTTGGATCGAGTCACCCGTCTCCTCGGCTGACGAGGATACGGGCGAGATCCGCCTCTTCGTGCGACACAACGCGAACACCATCGAGCTCTTCTCCGACCTCTTCTTCGTAGCAAACCTCGAGACCTTCACGCAGACGCACTCCATCACCAACCTCAGCAGTCTCGCGGCCTATCTCGGCTTCTTCAGCATCATCTGGTTCACCTGGTTCCAGATCACGCTGCACGATGTGCGGTTTTCCATCGACTCTGGATACGAGCGCATGTGCAAGATACTGCAGTTCTTGATGTTTGTCGGGTTCGCTCTGGTTGGGTCGTCTTTCAGCCCCGGAACAAAAGAGCACAACAATGCGGTATGCTTATCGTCGCTGGCATTGAGTCGGGCCAATCCGGGACCGCAGCATCTGCGGCGTTGGGCTGACATGCAGACAGAACTTTCAATTGCTTTGCAACATTCTTTTCGCGACTCGCCTGCTGCTTGTTGCGCAGTACTCGGTCGCCCTACATTTCGTCCGCAAAAAGACCAAAGCCTTGAACTGGCCACTCTCTCTGACCATCGTCCTCTTCATCTTTTCCGGTGGCTCCTTTTACTCGATGACGCCGGCTTTCTCGCCCGAGTCCGGTAACGGCCTAGGTATCTACTATGTCTGGTACATCATACTCGTCATCGAACTTGCTCTGACCCTCGCCATTTCATCCTTCTGGACAAATCTCAGCTTCAAGCACACGCACTTGACGGAGAGGATGGGCCTCTTCACCCTCGTCATAATCGGCGAGGGGGCCATCGGCGCTACCAAGACCATCGGCGTCATCATGGGCGATACTGGCCTGCGACTCGACGCGTGTTTGGTTATCGGCTGTATCGTCTTCATCCTGGTACATCCCCACCTATCCGGATCTTCCGTGAAGCACATCTCGCTGACTTGAACCAGATGTTTTGCTGGATGCTGTACTTCGACAACCCTCCAGAGTGCAAATTCGGTACCGTCCGCCAGCAAATATGGGCCGCCCTCCACTTCCCCTTCCATCTCGGCATGATCGGCGTCGTCGAAGGATCCCAGCAGATAGCCCTCGCGTGGCAGGTTCTCAGCTACTTTAACGACTTCTTCAACGACGTGCGCAAAGCCTGCGTTACCGACAACCAAGACGGCCGGACTCTCACCAACTCCATCGCCACGTCGTTCAAGGGCTTGAAGATGCCCGACAGCATCGAGACGCGTAGCATGATTCCCTTTATCTATCAAGAAATCTACCACATTGGCAACACTACAGGCATCTGCTCAGCAACAAACACGACAGGGGGCGACTCCCTCTTCTTGCCGCCTGGTTTCCGGACACTCACCAGGCGCGTTCTCGGCGTCCTGTTCGAGTCGTACAACGGCGTCAGCTCATCCGACGTCGAGGACCCCGGCGAGATCGCACAGCCGGCCTACTCAACCGTCTACATCTACTATTGGTTCTCATTCCTCTTCGTCGTCACCTTTTTCGCCGTCTTCATCATAATCTCTAGACACAAGGACCGACCGCTCAACATTTTCGATAAAGCGACCATCGCGACCAGGGGCTCGGCTGCCTTGTTGGCCGCCGGTTTGGCCGCCGGTGCAGCGTCGGAATACTTCATCTTCACTTATCTCAGGAGCGGCGCGACTTTACCCACCGTTGCGGCGATATTCTTGGTCATCCTGGCCGTGGACCGGTACACGAAACACCTTAGCGCCAAAACACTGAGACGGAACATGACGGAGACTTCGGAGTTCTGGGAGAGGGGGTTGGCGGAAAGGGGGATATCGGAGGCATCGTCGGTGGACAAGGCGTAATAATGACATCGGTACATCTTGCTGTTCCGCGTCCGTGGTTTGGGCGAGGTCTTTGTACCGTGAGGTACAGAACCAAGGTGGTTTGTATGAGGTCGCAAAGGTACAGGTACAAGATAATAGAAAGGAAAGCAAGAAAACACTGCTTTTTGTACCATAACGGGAGGCAGAATTAGGAGAAATATTCTAATTTTACGACGAATCTCATTTGTATAGCAGTGACACGCAGCATGACGCATGTTTGGGTTTGCATAGAAAAGCTGAACCTAATAGGGGCTCATCCGGACATGCACCCACCCGTTTAAGGCATTTAGTGACCGTAAGATGAGAATTCTGTTGCCTGATATCTAGCCGTCTGACAAATGTAGCGATATCATTTCGACTGTGCCTGGCAGCGGAATACTAAGTCTTTGCATAGGTTCGGCCAGTGATTCCGGGTGCAGAAGGCCCCTGAGCTAGCCCAAGGGCAGGAGAGCGGGATTTTATGTGCAAGTCTCGTAATATAGTTGCGCCGATTGTAACAAATATATGCACGTAAGGCGCGTGTGCGCTGCAATTTTAATCCCTCCGCCAGGTCGAAAGAGTAAGATAGGCATTACGTATGGCTCGGCATTGGAACGATTGCAAAAATCAAGTTAGATTCCAGTGATACCGCGGAGGAAATTGAAACAGAGATACGTATCTTCAATTTGTTCCTCGTTGTATGCTATCGAACTGACAGTCCGGGGAACCGGGGCCGGTGTGGGTCCTCATCGGCGCTAAAACGAACCCGCGGCGGGAATGCCCGTCGAAATTGTTCCGTCTGAGATCCGGTTGGTCAGCACCATCGTGACGTCTTGTCGAGACCAGAACACCACGGCATGTAACGGCTGTTGTAGTGTGCGAGGAACGGGATGGTGATGATGGACCGTGAAGGGAAGCATGAGGATCTTGAGGCCCTTGTACCTGACGACGTGGCGGGTAGGAGGGCTTGGCCTCGGACTCACTTCAAGTTGACGCTAAAACGGTGCAGGGAGTGAAACTTCTTGAGTTTTTTTTTGGCTACTCGAAGGGCCACCGAATATTTGGTAAGCTATGTTGTCTTAGCCATTGGCCGAAGTATCATGCCGCTGCCGGTCCTCGATTCGATTTTCGGCCCCCTTGTGGCTGAGGCTGAGACGCTGCTTTGTCTCAAATCACATAGCGGTCGGGGGCTGACATGTATTCAGCGACGCTTGCACCACTGAAGTCACACAGTCGGGTGCAAAGATCATGGGCAGCATCAGATAAGAAGGACAAACTAGCCTTCAGATTTCAGACGACCAGACATTCCCAACTACGGGCAAGAAAGACAAGTACTATGAGTGAAGCAGCATCTCAGAACCGCTTTCATTGTTTCTTATGTGTGGGCGACACCAGTGAGGTCACTCCAGAGGCCATCAAATACGCGACACAAACGGCGTCTTCCAGTACCCAGGGAAATAGGTCGGCAGCTTCGTAGCAATCCACCTCACGATCGCCGCGTTCGTCTCTTCCGGCTTCTCGAGCGCGACCCAGTGACCCGCCTCGATGCTAACCTCGGTGAGATCCTCGCACAACTCCCGCATCGGTTCACTCAGCCTCGAGAGCGCCGTGTCGCAGACGTTGTCCCAGCGCGCCTCCACAAACAGGACCGGGTAGCGGAGCCGACCCCCGTTCGGCGCCTTTTCGGTGTACGCCTTGTTGGCCTCGTGATTGCGGTAGTAATCGTTGGGGCCCTCGAAGCCGTTCCGCTCGAACTCGGCCACCATGCGGTCGAATGCGGGCTTGTCGTCTTTGAAAAACGTCGCCTCGAACGGCAAGTCTGGCGCGGCAGGGGCGCCGCCAAACCATCCGCCGTTCTTCCGCAGCGACGCCATGACCGAGGGCTTTCCGTAGCCCTCAGGGTTGCCCCTTCGGTAGAGCAACTTGACGGTGTTGGGCACATTGGCCCGCAGCTGCGCGGCGCTGGCCTCAGGCTGTTCGGTGTGGAAGGCCTGGTAGTCCCATTGCGCGAGGGGATATTTGTCCTCGGGGTACACCTCGCGGTTGGAGACGGCGACGAGCGCCTCGAGGCCGAGCTCGAGAACGTGGTACGGCACGGTCATGCAGCACACGCCGACGCATTTCTCCGGGTGCTGCGCGGCAAAGCCCCAGACAAGGCCGGCGCCCCAGTCGTGCCCGACCCAGACGGCCTTATCGCGACCAAGGTGGATGAGCAGCGCCAGCATGTCCGACACGTGATGCTCCAGGGCGTAGGCGCCGGTGTCCTTGGGCACACTGGAGCGCCCGTAGCCGCGGGTGTCCGGGGCGATGACTCGGAAGCCCAGAGACGCGAGGGCGAGGAGCTGAGGCTTCCATGTCTCGCCGTTCGCGGGCCAGCCGTGGACGAAGATGACAAGTCGGTCCCCCGGAAGGGCCGGCAGACCAGTAAAAGGTGGTCTTGTCGCCGCTGTGGGTGAATTTGTTCTCGGTAAGAGTAGTCGAAGCCATGATAGGGATATGATTCAATCTTGGTCAGGGTCAAGGTCAAGATCACGCAAACCTGGGTCTAGATAGCACGCTCGCGATGTTTAAAGCTGGTGTCTGCGCTGACGGGTGAATAATAAACAGAGACACATTGCTGAGGGGAACTGGGCGATTAATCATCCACGATTGCCATATGTAATCCGGGTGTGGACCCGCTCTGTCCAGCCCGTGCGGCCAGTGAGGTTGTACGCGGCGGTTAGCGAGGCAGACATAATTTCGACTTCCCCGCCTCCGTTTGCCGATGGCGTGAACCATGTCATGGGGTGAATTGCTTCAAGAGAACTACCTCCCTATTTAATGTGAGAAGACGTCGTTCCCTTCGTTCCAGCCTTCAAAATGCAACGATGGTGATCTCATAGTAACCAAAGGGAAACCAACTTTTCCCCAGAAACAACGCAGCCATCAAGACCACAAAGCTGATGCCAGTCTCCGAGGTTTACTATCCTGACGTTGCTCTCGTGCCCAAGAGGGGCGGCGACACGGCGTAGGTTTCACAGACGGTGGCATACGCGCGATTCTCAAGGCCTATCCAGATCAATCCAAACGCCTTCTCGAACGGTTGTTGGCAGAGAACGGTAGGTTTACTCGGGCCAATAACGCGCGGCGAGAGGGCAAGCCCGCGAGAAGAGATTCGGTGAAGTCGGAGCATCCCATTGTTCGCAATGATCCGGTATGCGACGAGGCCGTGGCGGCTAGGCAATGGAAACAGGTTTTCCTGTTAAAAGAGATGCGCATGCTGTCAAATCAACAGCCCTGTTCAATAACCTGAGCTTCATCAAGGTCATCAGGCTTCGGCAGGAGGCATCAGACGCGTGACTGAGGCTGCTTTTCAAAGCTCGTGGCACCTCTCCGGACCTGGTTCTTTAATATTTGAGAAGAAGGAAATAATTGAATAATAATAATAAGAAGAAGAAAAGGGCAATGCTAGTGAGGTGAAAAGCACATCAACCATGGCCAGGGATTTAGGCGTGCGTCAAGCTGGAAGAGGGAACAGTGGCGCCGTAGGATATCAGAGTGACGGCGCGCACGGCCATCTCGGACTGCAGTCCAAATCCCGCAAGACTGCGGTACGGGTCCCGGATCACCAGGCTGGTTGACAAGCCGAGGGAGTGTCAATGACTTGCATTCGGTCCGCTGCGCTCAGATCGCGTAACTGTCGGGCTTGCAATATGGATGAGTTTGAAGGTGCAGGTGGGCTGTGGCTGCGACGTTGGACTTGCGTCGAGACTCCCCCTTGGAAAGCAGGGACTGCCATGGAAGCTTCGGAGGCGAAACGGAAAGAATGATTATTGCGGGAGTAAACTCGGCGGGCCATGCGTTCCCGCGCCGTTTACCCAGGAAGTCCCGGTAGAGGCCAGACACCGGAAGGGAGGGGGGGTCGCTTGAGAAACGAAGGTCGCTCCGTGCGTTGCTTCGCCCGATGTTGGGTATTATCCTGCGCATAGTAGATGGAGAAATATGCCGTAAAGCGACCGAGAAAAGTGGAAAGCCATGATTATCAAGAAATGCGTATCTGGCTGCAACACAGTATATGGATCATCGTGAACATGAACTACACGTGTGTTGTTATGGCAATGGCTAATGCAGACAGCATTCACTCGGAGCGAGCGAGGGTGGTGGTGCCGGGGTGGAATGAGCATCCCCCCAATTATCGCCCTTTAATTTGTCACCTTGACCTAGAGTTGTCCATCGTGTGCCGACGCAAAGGGTTCATTCTCGAAGCGGCGCGTGGCGGGAGTGGACGATGTTCGTTCGCGGCCGAGGCGATGAAATACGGATCACAGCCACTGCGAATCGTGTGACTGATGAAACAGTGGGGACCGATCGGCCGAGGCCCGTTAGGCATCGCCGAACCCCATGGGAGCCTCATGACAGCCCGCTCACGAGAGTCGAGGCCGGAAAGGGGGGGAACACGGCGCGTAATGACGAGGTGATTGGTGGCAGCGGGATAGTGGCGTGGTCTGTTGGGTGGATGCGCGGATTGCGTGGATGCGTGGATGTCTCGGAGCAAAGTGCCTCGGACGGCGACCGACAGACCGGTTACACCTGTAGAAAAAGGAAAGTGAGTCTGGAGATTGGGGGAGATAGGCAGCGTGGACTGCAGCGAGACAGAAAGACTGGGGATTTCTGGAGAATGTCTGGAGCTTGGCTGGAGATTTTTGGAGGGGACGAGGGAGAGAAGCGCCGAGGTGAGACCATGGGTCAAGATAGAAGGGGGAAAAAAACCCCAAAAAAACCCAAAAACGCCGAGAATGGAGCAGCTCGGCAGTGTTTGTTGTATCTTGACGACGTCATCCGGTTTAAAGCGGGGGTCGATCGGAAACCGGAAGAGGATCTAGAAGAGAGGGAAGAGGAAAGGAGGCGCGCGCTGGAGGACCAGGACAGGGACAAAGATGACAAGGGAGGCCGACGATGGTGGTTCAATCAAGATTTCCGTGGCCCGGTCTTGGAGAGCTTGTTCGCCCTTTTCCAAGCCACTATCGTAGTACAGCCGCGTTCAAAATCAGTTTCTGGTTTTTTCTTAGTGTTCTCTTCGCAGTACCGGTTGGTATACGCTCCATCGATTCAGAATCCACTTACAGACCGGGTACATTGCGAGACGGACAGAGTACGTACTCTGCGGGAGAGACTAGGAGATACCTGCCCGTACCGTGCGAGCCGGATCCGGCACTAGGGCGCCATTTCCGTCATCTGGAACGGCGGAGCAGTCCCTACGAAAAACAGCATGACCGTCTGTTGTTCTCAATCGGAATAGTGTAAGCCAGTTGATCACCGTGTATACCATTTCCTCGCCCGTTCATATGCACCTATATATATATTCGTACATGTACTTGTACGTGTAGGTCTTTTTGCGTAGGGTTGGTTGGATGGCCGCCGGGACTTGCCTAGGTGTATTGCCCATGTATGCCACTACTTGCTGCCAATGTTTCCAGCACCTGGCGGAAGTGGCGGGATGATGACAGGACGCGTTCGGTTTCTTCTTCGCCCGGTGATCTGGAATCTCGAGGCTTGGTGATTTTCCGATTACTTACTATCACACGCAGGACTCGAGGAACGTCGTATATCCGCATCGTCTTACCGTTTCTCTCTTTGTGCTATGCCTGACCATAGTAACTGGGTGCATTTAAAAGTGTTACAATATGTGACACCGACAACCAATAGTTGGAAATCGCCGCTCGTTGATTCAGAAGTTGCCACGGCCTATTTCACCCTATTGTTCATGAGCAGGCTTCGGTCTCTAAAATGCAGCTGGCGGCTTCTGGTCCTTTTGTTGATAATCTTTTTGATGCACCAGGTTCCGGCCGAGCTCGAGATGAATTAACATACCACCAGACGAAACGGGGGTGAGCAGGTGCTGGTTACAAACAGAGATTACGTGTATTATTAGACATTAATTATGTGAGCTGGCCCTGCCACCGGTTGTTCTAAACTGGCCAAAACTCCCTCTAGTCTATGCCGGCTGGACGCTCTTCTCTAATTTCTTCTAAGAGGAAGCTGCTCTAGTAGACTTCGACATTTGCATCGTGTATCATTCAAATCACATAGATGCTGATGCTGACTTGCAAGATGTGCTCGATAGCTTCGGCCACCGACTTGCCCGGTTCCTGGTAGTTCGGGTCGAGCAATCTAATCAGAGCTCCACTGAGAAGTTTCTGGTTCGTCAGGCTCAAGCTCAGGCCGTTGGAAATTCCCTGGAGGATATTGTTGGCACCGAGAAGACCGGTCAAGAGACCAGAGTCGGGCAGGGTAATCTGCTCAAGTTGGGGCTTCATGCTGTCGAGCGTGTTCAGGAGTGCAGTATAGCTTTGAACAATCCCGTTGTTGAGCTCTTGAATGACAAGGACTGACTCGGCAGCCGTGAGGATCTCACCAATCCTCTGGACTTGGAGCAAGGCATCATTGATGGCGAGAAAAAGAAGACCGTTGGTGCCTAAGTTGTTGACAATTGAGAGAAGTTGAGGGATGATGGACAACCCCAAGATATTCAGGTCGGGCAGGAGAAGTTGGTTAAGGTTTCCGCTTATCGATGACAACGCAGAACTGATGCCGTTCAACTTTTCTAGAAGCGTGACGACATCAGGAGAGGTCGGGGCAGACGGATCCGTGGGGGTCGGGCTGGCGACAGGAGGAATGGCAGCTGACGGGATAGCAATTGAAGGAATCGCAAGCGAGGGAATTGCGATTGACGGCACAATTGACTGCAGATCGATTGATGGGACAGCCACTGAGGGGATAATCGACTGGAGGTCAATAGTCGGAACAGCAACTGAGGGAATAGCCACCGAGGGGATAATTGACTGAAGGTCGATTGATGGGATGGCTACTGAGGGAACAATCGACTCAAGGTCAATA
>JAIMZG010001188.1:0-25774 GCA_020466075.1 Colletotrichum coccodes
CTTATGACCTAGGACATACGTTGGCATATTCGCTTGAGTTGAGATATACATACAACTTACGATACCGCTAGAGAGGAGGGCTAGTGACGACCACGAGAGATAGCTTGTAAGGTTTGCGAGCATCGTGACCTGAGATGGCTAGACACGCGAAGGCAGACACGACGGCCCACAAGAGCTTTCAGAAATTGAAAATAGTCTAGAGCAGGCTCAGTGGATTGGAGAGTAGTATACTGCCTCTCTTGGAAGCAAAAAATTCTAAAGTAGTCATTAAAAAAAAAAAAGTAATCCAGTACAACTTTAGTGCCCACGATCCAACTAGTCCGAAGCGGGCTGTTGCGATCACCTTGGATACGCGGATCGACAAGACGTAGTATCTTGCCTGGATCTAATAGCCTTCCTTTCACACCCCAGCCACTGAACCTGTTGCGAAAGCGAGGAAAGTGGCCGGTCCCTCACTACCTCCGGACGTGGGTGGAAAGTTTAGAGACGTTCGATCCCACCACCGCGAGTCGCGGGGTGACCTCACAGGTGCAAAATTGGCACCCATTTCCTCTTCTACCGCGATGAATTTAATTCCAAAGCTCAGGGGACAGGAAATCGCTCTTTTTGAGTTGTGTCAGGCTATTTGACTCAAATTTACAATTTCCCGTCGGACTTAATAGGCGACAAACTCTCCGACTCAAAAAGTATGTTCAAATTTAGACTCGGGAAAGAGATTCAACAACGTCTACAGTCCGACTGGGGGCGGTGACCGAGGAGATTAGTCTGCTGCGGAGCGCCAGTGGCAGGGTGCATGTGGTAGAAAATACAAAAGCGGCAGACATATCTCGGCAGGCTGGATCTCCTTCGTGTCGTCTTTGGTAAATCGGACTCGGGTAGTTACTGATCTCAGCTTTTTTGTTCAGGAAGCTGTGCTGCTTGTACTAAAGGTTCTGGACGGTAGTTAAAAGTTAACGTGACAGCGGCATACTTGGAGGTAGAGTAATTAAAATAGCATTGCCAGTAAGGCCATCAGCAGTAAGGACAGGGTTACTAATCACAATCTTCTCGGACGGGTGGATCTCTTTACCCTAAGCGGCAGGTGCATGCACCCCAGCTGCTTCTATCGCTTGCAAAAGCCACCGACAATTTGAAGCCTGGACAGTGACGTTCGGAACAGCATACCAGTCTTCTTGAACTGGTTTCTTGAGCAGCCAACCCTTCGTTTCTGACGTTCCACCGCCTATGAATTCATATGCTGCAATGCGAATCCAAGAGTGCTGCGCTTTCAGCGGGGTTTGTGCCAGGACATGTTACTGTTGTTCATGCAGGACGAAGCCCTCATATCTCTGCCTTGGCAAAACTTGCTTAACATATCCATTGGAGATGAAACGAGCACGTCTATACCCCAGTTGGAATTGTATCTTTTGCTTCATTGTCTCTTCGGTGTAACGTACATTAGATTCAACCGATCACCGAATCAGCCTCATATGCCATCGCGATACCGCAGTGCACAGCTGTAGTGGAAGATTGGAAGGCTCGCTCTCGTCCCTTAAGAGGCTTTAGTCAGTAGAACCGGTGTCGAAGGGACCAAGTGATTAAGAGTGGCTTTCCATGAACATACTCGTCGAGGTCAGCCGCATTATCTGAAATTGACCGCCCCAGTCACCGTGAGGCTCTTGTTTAGTACGCACCTCTCCGAGAGCATAGAGCGCTTCCAATGAGCGGATCTGCACACTTTTGGGTACACTCTTCATCATGTGTGATATAACGTCATCATCATTTCATGAATCTCGCTCCATTTGACTGTACGAGAGCAAGCCCACTAATTAAAGACCACCGAGTCCAGGGCTCTGTAGGTGACTCTCTTCTCAAGCGCCCGTAAACTCTTATATGTTCCGCCGGCTTAATTTTTGGAGAGGATAGGAAATGAGTTCCCTCGTGGCTTTTATCAACATTTCCCAATCCTTGCTTCATAGTTGAGTTGCATATGGGTGGGTACAACATTCCCGGGGGCAACTTCACAAGCAGACGGCCATCCCTTCATTACAGTCGGACTGTGGACATTGTGCTCCGCGGAAGACTACTTCGGGGAATCCAGCCGCTACTTGTTGCCGACCTCACTCCCCTGAGTCACACCCTGCAGGGAGGCTGCTGTGCCTCTCACGTTTTTCCCCGCCATGGGTCGTCGTTGAGTCCAAGTCCTCTGCTGGCTCTTCTTCACACCGGAAATGCGGCATTTAAATCGGGGCCGCAACAAATGCTTGAGGCGGACACTGCTGTGATAGGAAGGAAACCCTCCAACCGCCTGTCTTGACCAAAGTTCTTTTCTCCACCTCACTTGAGCAGGACCTTGACTAGGCCCCATGTACAGACTGTTGGCTGGACGTCAATTCCCTCCGCATTGTAAACCCATGCCCGGACACTCACCTTCGCAACTACACAACCTGTTGGACCAGCCCCCACAACGCAACCATGAGCCCTTTTCCTGGGTCGTGAACGTCATAGATCAGAGTCCAAGTTGACTCAATTCTCAAATCGAAGGCAACCAAGACCCTATCGGTCTGCAAAAGGAGTTTCAAAATAGTTATTGGTCTCGACGGCGATCTCTTGGAAGAGGATCCGAACCACATGGTTCTCTTGGGGCGTGGACAGCACATGCAGTTGACAACATGTCCTCAAACCACTTCACTTCGCCGTCGGTTTCGTGGCCGACTTTGTCTCCGTCCTCCATCGAACCTACCAAAGCGGCGTGTGGGTTCTTCCTCGCATCGCTGCCCCTCGGCCAGCTTCTTTCAGCCCTGCATAACGCAGTCACTGGTGACTTGCTTGAGTAGGAAGGTAGACGGCCAACAAGAATTGGAAAGCCTAGACCTTTGGAAATGCATTGCTTCTTGAGTCCGCCAGAAGCACTCCCGTGTTGTGTCCTTTAAAATACCACATCGCCAGACCCCTTGGTGCGTTCTTCTTTCCTCTTTCCCCCGGAGCCCGCTTGACTTTTCTTCGTGCTTCGTCTAAGCATACGAAAATACCCATCGTTAATAGATTATTCTTGCAGTCTTTCACCATGTCGGGCATATTGGCTAGTTTGTCAGCGCATACGGATGAATTGGACTTTCAGCTGAAAACCCGTGGTCCCTCAGTAGTACCATTTGCACACACACAGACGGACGAGCCAAATGCCACAAGCCAACTTTCAGTTGTAGAGTGAGTAAAGACGTACACCCGCGTCTTCTGTGTTACCGTCAGTCTCATAGCCTGGTTAGGTCTCTCGGCGGCGAAAAGCTTTCACAATTAGACCTGAGCGACGCAGAAGGCGAGGAGGAGACCACCGAGTCGTCCGGCAGTGATGAAGATGTCGATGGACTTTTCGACCCCGCCAAATGCCTTTTCTGCAATCAACGGAGTGCAGACCTCGGAGAGAACATGGGCCACATGCAGAAGCGCCACGGCCTCTTCATCCCAAGCCCCGACAGCCTAATAGTTGACCTCGAGACCTTGGTGGGATACCTCCATCTCGTGATAGTTGAGTACGCCGAGTGCCTCTACTGCGGCTCCGCTCGAAAATCCTCCCAAGCGGCTCAGCAGCACATGACCGGCAAGGGTCACTGCCGGGTCGACATCACGAAAGAAGGATCGGAATTTAGAGGCTTTTACGATCTTGATCCAAGTTCGGGAACAGACTCGGATGAAGATACTGGGAAGACCAGCAACAATACCAGGGGGGGTCGGTTCGTCGACTTGGACGAGAAGACGAGACGATTGGCGTCGGGGAAGGTCCTATCACACCGGAACGGGAAGAAACCTCGAGCACATCGACGTCTCCTAGTAGACGAACCCAAAGGAGACGGCTCGCTTCTAGAGGAAAGGAAGTCCTCGGGGCAGGATGCATCAAAGGCCCTGGCGTTGAGCGGAAACGGTAGAAGGGAGCGGGCGGCGGCCGAGAAGCGAGACTTGCTGTTCCACAAGCAGTTGGCCACCTTGCGCTCTGGAGACCGACAGGTGTTGGAGCATCTGCCACTTTTTCAGCAGCGAGCTCTGGTGGCCAAGGCCAAGAAGCAGCAGGGGAAATGGAACAGGGACCAGATGGCGCAGGAGATTAAGCGCCAGTTGAAAGCCAACCCGTAACGTTTCTGTCTTGACTCACAGTCCCACGCGCCAGCCCCTGGATGGACAAAATTACGCATACGCATCGGGACAGAACGGGCTTGCTGTACCGTCGTGGAGGTCGACCTCAGCCGCACTCGGTGACATTTGCGGTCATGCGGACGCATAGCCAAGCGCTCTGTGGACGCGCTTAATCCGCGTGTCTTGGCTTTCAATAGTGCGAGCCACTCTAGCTGGTCCCCAAATACCCGTCAGTACGCCGTTTCGGAGCTTCAGGATAGCGTCCATGAGCCCGGATAATCCAACTTGAGCTACAACAGTCTACTTCGCGATCCAATGCGACACCGCCATGAGCTCAACAGTTGAAGACCCGGGCATCTCTTATCGTGCCCTGGACCATACAAAGGACGAGTTTCGTCTTTTGCATCTTCGACCTGCAGCTGACCACGCCACTTCCGCCTCGAGCGGTGACCTAGTGATCAGCGAGCTGCAGCATCACCGTCTCAGCGACGCGCCGCCGTTCATCGCTCTCTCGTACTGCTGGGGGCAGGGGATAGCCCAAAGTCCCATCGTCGTCGACGGCACAGTCCAAAAATGTGGCTTTAACGGCGAGGCCGCGCTTCGACATCTCCGCGATACCGAGGGCGTTCATGTCTGGATCGATCAGCTCTGCATCAACCAGAACGACAACGCCGAAAAGAGCCACCAGGTCCAGATGATGCGCCACATCTACACGGCTGCAGCTCGGGTCGCTGTCTGGATGGGCCTCCCAGAAGACGACAGCGACGTGTTTCTCCCTCATGTGCGCGCCATGAGCGCCTTGGTTCGGGAGGACAAGCACGTCGACGTGGTGCGGGCTCACACCGACATCGCGTTCCTCCAGAGAATGTCCCATGCTTTTCGCACGTTCTGCGAGCGACAGTACTGGACCCGGCTTTGGATCATCCAAGAATTCGCCGTTGCGCGGGAGATTGACATACTCTGCGGGCGTGCTTTCGTCGGGTACGCCGACCTCAGAGAGTTCCTGCTCTTTCTGAACAAGGTCTACGATCACTACCCCAAGATCCAGGCGGAAGGAGACATCTCGCTGGTTATGACGCTCGTGGAGATGTTGCGCGGCTTCAAGACCCCGGCGAACAGCTTCCTCGAGGGCGTCTTCACCCGGCGACGGAGATACCAGGCACGGCACGGCGCTTCCCCCGAGCACCCGCCGAGCCGGGAACTCGGCGGCGTGGAGAAAGCCATGGCGGAAGATAGCGAAAGCCTGTTTGCCGTTTTGGTGACGACCCTGGTGTTGGAGATTGACTACAACCACACGCAGGCCACCGACCCTCGCGACCGCGTCTTCGCCGTGATGCACTTCGCCGACGACGTCGGCGAGTTCGAAGGTCTCCCGGATTACGGCCTCAGTTGCGAGCGGGTGTACCAGGACGTGGCTCGTCGTATTCTTGTGCAGGGAAACATCGACCTCCTGTCGTACTGTCAGTTCCCCCGCGAGACTCAGCTGGCGACGTGGGCGCCCGACTGGAGGATGGGCATCAAGAGACCGAATATCGGAAACCCGTGGTACACCAGATTCGATGCCTCAAAATCCTCGCTTCAGACGCCGGCTCACCCAGGACCGGACGGCAAAACCATCAAGCTGCGAGGCGTGCTCGTCGACACTGTCAAGGAGACAGGCAACGCCTGGGACCCGAACTGGATCGAAGAGCTAGACTGCAAGGCGGCGCTGGAATACATTGACGAGGTCGGCGACCTCTGCGGAAAGTCCTCCATGTTGGCCGGGAATATCAAGGCCCAAGACTTCAAGGACGTCATGCGCATCTGCATCGCGGACCGCTACCACTACAAGGAGCCCGAGAGGCAGCCGGAGCTGCAGGAGGCTTTCGACCAGGCGGTATCGTGGATGAAGAAGGCCGTCGGCAAACTAAGTCCCGAAGCGGAAATGGGCATACAGATGGACGACACCATTGGGTGGCAGCAGCCGTGGTTCATGTTTGCCATGAAGAACCTCCACGCGCGGCGGCCGTTCCTTTCGGAGTCGGGATATGTGGGACTGGCGCCGATGCACGTTGAAAGAGGGGATAAGATTGTCCTCCTGCTGGGCGGTAAGACGCCGTACGTTATCCGAGAGACGGAAGCAGGGGGTCATGAGCTCGTAGGCGAGACGTATGTGCATGGCATCACGTATGGCGAGTTGATGAAGGACGGCGTCGAGATTGAGGACTTGTTGCTACGGTGAGCGGATGCGTGAGATGTACCGATGGCAGCTCCTCCTTTGTTCTACTTTCTCGAAACAGTAATTCCGCATCCCAATGCTTGTTCGTTGGGGATAGATTGGACGGTAAATCTCCCTCCCATCAGAAACGGATTGTTCAGCAAGGCGGAAGGTGGCCGTCGACTGCCCCCGTGGCATTCGGCCGGAGGCCCCGCCACCGCCGGCAAGTGGGGCAAATCTGTCGGACCTTCCTGACCGACGTGCAAAACTCATCCCACTCAACCAACACCTTCCACCTAAACCTTTACCAAAATATCGGGACCCGACCACTCGACATCCAAAGAAGAGCTCTTGGGAATGGCCTCGGGTTTTGCAAAAGATTACTGACAAGAGTGGGATTCGAACCCACGCCAATTACTTGACTAGCACCTGAAGCTAGCGCCTTAGACCGCTCGGCCATCTTGCCTTGATTGATGCATAAACAACCTCATCCATCAGAATACATAGCAATTCAACCACCGCGAGACCATGGCGATGACGCTTGGAGACCATTTGATAATCGTGTGGCTGCCCACTGGTCTCGCAGGACGCTCCCTTATGAGACCCTGTCGTGTTTTGAAGCCGAATGGGCTTCTGTTTCGCAGTCAATCACCCTCGCCGTCTCATACGCATGAGCCTTGATGCTGTGGGACTATTCCAACACGAAACTGTTTTGTGATGGAGGCACGAAGCTAAGCATGAGTCCGCGAAGGAAAATCAGGTAGCATGGACGAAGCCACCGGGGTGGCTGAGTGCGGATGCACCGGTGGCAGCGTCATGGACGACTCCGTCAACGTCCAACAAAGTCTTTTTCAAATTAGCACTACCACAATCATTTCGAATATTATCCAGACATCTTCACCTTGGCCGTCCCCAATCATGAATCAAGGCTGGCTTCGTCCGTTATTGCCATCGGCCAAGTTCTCTGTGCTCCTGCCGGCCTTGACATCCTCCCTCCAAGTCGACCGCTCCTCCGTGCCGACACCGGGGCCCTTGTACACGCTGCCGTAGATACCAGAAGCCCAGCTGGCGCCGTCTTTTGCCTTCTGGCTCTTGCTGTCCTTGTAGCGCCGACGGTACCACTTTCCGTACGCGAGCAGGTAGTACAACCTGAAGCACAAGAGGGCGAACTTGTCGTGCTCCAGGTCCTCGGGGTAGTCGGCGCCCATGTCGACGGCGGCGGCAATGCCGGACATGATGGCGATCTCGTGGGCATTGACCAACGTCCAGGAGGCGGCAAAGCGGGTGCGCTTCTTGGCCTGGAGAAACATCATCCACGGCACGACGAAGGCGTAGTGGGTCCAAGAGTGGCAGAGCTGGTGCCACCAGTCGGCGCGGATGATCTTGTCCTTGTCAATCTCGTCGTCGGTCCAGTGCTTGCGGTCGCGGCCCTTGTTCAGGTAAATGGTCTGGAACACGTGCTGCTCGAACGGCACCTTCTGCGGGAACTGGCTCTGGTAGTTGGTGGTGTCGAAGCACATCTCGAGCTTCGAGAGGTCGTCGTCGTACATGCGGATGTAGTACATGGGCCTGAAGTTGTCCTTGGCGTATTCGAGGCGAGACGACTGGTCCCGGTCGCGTTCTTGCCCAGGGCCTTTACGGCCTTCTTCTCATCGTAAAAGTTCTCGTAGTACTTCTTCATGTAGTTGGAGTCGTTGTGGGTGATGGTGATGTCGTCGGAGAACTTGGCCGAGCCAAGGACCTTGCGCTCGCGCCAGGAGGACGTCTTGCCCAGGATCTTCTTGGCGGTGTCGGCGAGGACGCAGAGAACGATCTCATCGTAGTGCTCCTCGGACTCGGGTGCGTCCGGGTCGCCGTCGACGGGGTTATGGCCGTCCTCCGCAGGAGTGCGGGCCTTGGTCTTGACGAGCACGCCGCGCTTGTTCCGGTGGACGACCTCGGTGAGCTCGGTGGATAGGCGGACTGTCACGCCGCGAGACTCGAGGTCCTTCTTCCAAGCGGTGTAAAAGTCCGTGAAGTTGGGAAAGACGACCATCGGCGGGAGGTTTGACACGACGCTGTTTTCGTCGGCGGGATACCACATTCCGTACGTCGGCGACGTGCACAAACGCTCCAGCATGATGGCGGGGACCTCTGGTGTGGCATTCCCGGTGCCCAGGAACAGGGCCGTCATGGGGAGACCGACGACGTTGGTGAACTCGTCGGAGAAGAGGAAGAGCTTGAAGACAAGCTTCAGCGGCAGCAGCGCAAAGAAGACCTCGAACCATCGCATGAACCTGAGCATGAAGGCCAGCCTGCGGACCTCGGCCTGGTGCCTCGCTATGAAGTCGGTGGGGAAGACGTTGGTCCAGAACTTGTCGTCTTTGCCGAACGAGACCTGGAGCTTGACGGGATCCGCGTGGTATCCCTGGCGGGCGAACATGGTCAGCGTGTGGTGGAAGATGTAGCTGCCTCCCTGCACGCCCTGGTTGAACCAGCTCGCCCCATGGCGTTCCTTGTTGAGCGGGATCGAGAAAGCCTGGCCTCCGCAGTAGTCGACCGAGTCGATTACGGTGACTTCGAACTTGTCGGGGTGGTTCGATAGGTGATACGCCGTCGACATACTGCTGAGTGTGAGCAACATATCCACCGTGAGACTTCGCGTTCGACGCACCCCGCTGCGCCGGCACCGACGACGAGGACCCTCTTGCGCCCATCCTTGCCAGAGTTTCCGTTCTGCGACATATTTTCGTGGCCGTTTTGCTCAATATCACGATCGATGGTTTGAGTTGCCATCAGTGTAGGGACGAGGGTTTACCAAGGTTCCCATGGTGCACGGATATGCAGACGCGCCGCGATCAAATACGGGCTGAGACTCTGTTGCTTCCCGTGTCTATGACGCCGTGACATGGAGTTCAATGAGGTCATTACTCGCAGAGCCGTCTTTGTTGTCGATTTAGGCCCAGGGATTAGCGATCGGTTCGGGGGGTCCACCCCCAAAGACCGGAACTAGCTGGTGCTTAAATCGTTAGTGGACCGGCGAGACAGCGCCTCTCGCACCACTGAGCTGAGGAGTTAGCTTCCTGTGTACTGTAACCATGTACCTGTCCTCCTGCTTCTACCTGAACAATGACCTTGCGATCTCCGTGTGCTCCGTGTGCTCCGTGTACAGGATGATGGCTCTGGCGTTGATGCATGGCAGCTGGGCTCATACACAGCTGAGCTTCTTGCGCACCTGCCGTTGGCCGTCTCACTGACATAGCGACTGCTACTATCGATGCCGCACTCGGTATCGCGACAATTTCTCGCCACCCTCTTCATTTCTTGCCGTGTTTTTGAAACTAGACAAAACACTCGGATTGACTCATCTAGTCGCGCTGTGAAGAAAACAGCCGAGGTGCATCTGACAAAGTAAACCGATACGGAGTTCACAAAATCGCCCATGAGAACTCAATCCCATCACTTGCGCGCGACGACCTCTGACCACAACAACGCGAGCAGAGTCATAGCCTGGCAGCCGTCCCAAGCTTAAAACTGTACGCCCAGCAGCCGGTACCCCTTCAACTCCACCCCTAGGCTGGAAAAGGTTCTCTCATGGCTCGTATACCGATGAGTCTCGGCGTCCACTTCACTCATCTGGCCGATAGCGGATCAGATACCGGGGAAAGGTCGCACGTGGCCGCGGCATGGACCATTGCAAGCGACGAACGGGGGGTTTCTTGCAGTTGGCGACTGCCAAGACGATGCGGCTACCCTTGAAGGGGATGGATTCGGTGTGAATGATCTCATACATGACTCACCACGCGGAATGGATGATGCCAATCTCCAAAGTCCTCTCGCAGATTGATTGCTCTCCAGTGAGCGGCTGTTTTCACGACCGCGGCATTGAGATCGGCACCTCCCGAGCAGTCCTTACCTCCCCCGATGTGAACCGGAGCCTGGTCTCCGGGGCCCTCGCTTATGGTGATGGGGAGGGGGGCCTTGGAGGCCGATGAAGACATGGAGGGCCATTGCACTGTGGTTGGGATGTCGGTTGGGGGCCACCATGGCTACCTCGATCACGACCGCGGAGGTCTCCGGGACGTGGGAGAGGCGTAGGCCGCAGTACTCGAGGGATGCGTACGGGGGGGGGGAAGGTTAGGGGGTTGCCTCAATTTTACACCTCAGCCACGGGAGATGGGAAGATAAGTATGGTTCAGGGTATCGCGACGTCCAGTAAAGCGAGGCATCGCAGGCTCATGGGACCAGGCCCCTGGGACAAGCGTCTCATATGCGGCTTGAAGTCATAGCTGCAGCGCGTCGGACGAACATGTCCTCTAAATTTGATATGCTCGCCTGCTGCGACATCCCAAGCCGTGAGAGATGCAGCTCGAGGCCGAAAGACCGGATAGCCCAGCCCGCCTGATCCAAGCACTCCGAGCTGGTAAGATGCCATGTCAGAATCTCAAAGGCCAGGTGAGACGGTTCCCGAGGGTTTGGATCACGAATACTGCCGACCTCGTCCAATGTCGGAAGCATTATCCGTGTGACGCCGCCCCAGCTTGGCTGCGAAGGTGCGTTTCGACGTGCTGCAGAGAACACATCGCGTAGTCACGCTGATGAGATGAGACGGGTGTCTGCCCGGTGACGTGGTCTCATTCCAGAACCAACCCCGACATGGCCGGCATGTAGACGAGGTTTGAAGCGTCGTCAACGACGAGCCTCGACATGCGCGTCGTCGGCGCTCGGCACGAGGCGCGGTCCCGCCAAGCATGCCCGCTCAGATACCCCTTTCCAGTTTGCCAGACTGCCCCGGCGACCGCAGTCTCTCAGCATCCGGGTCTCGCAAGGATTCTTGGATCAAAGATCCTCAAACACGGGCCCTTCATCGCCAGCCAACCTCTCGGCGATCGCGTTCAACCACGCGCCAAGCCTCACGCCCGCCTTCCCGATGACCTCGTCCACCACCTCCCAGTTCTCCTCAAAGTACCCCTCGCTCAAGTCGTTGGACCTCAGCCACGTCAGCCCAGGCTTCAACACGTGCGAGCACACGAGCGCGTTCGACTCGCTCGCCCACCCAAGCGCGCACTCCCCCGTCTCGAGATCCACGCACTGCCCCGTGACGTTGACGCCCGCCCGCTCCTGGCGAAGATGCAGGTCCGCCGCCCACGCCGCCGCGGCCGTCTTTTCCTGCGGGACGCTCAGGTGCGGGGGCAGACCGCGGATGCGGTGCGGGATCTGGGTGTCCCAGACGGAGTGCAGGCTCATGGGCCCGGCGCAGGCGCCGTTGCGCGGTTGGCGGCGCCAGCAGACGGGGCGGATGTCGTTGCCGCCGCGGAGGATGCCGGTGGCGTGGAGGGGCTGGTGGATGTCGCCGAGGAAGTGGATGACGAACATGGTTGCGTTTTTGCGGTCAACGTGCGGGAGGGATGTGTCCAGGATTTGGGAGGTCTGGCGGGGTGTGTCAGTCTCGTCTCGACAAGGAGCCGGGTGAGGATCGAAGACGTACGTAGTTCTGGATGGCGGAGATGACGCAGCCGCTGGACGGACAGTCTTGGGGGTACTTCATCCCGCAGAGACGGGGAGGGTCGTCGGGGGGATCTGACGATGGGTGAGCGGGTTGTTCACATGGGAGGCGGCCGTTATGCATGGGCCGGCGTACTGATATAGTGATACTTGCTCGCCCAGCCCATGTGGCCTCGGAGCGTGTCCGCCCACGTCGCGGCATCGGAAAAGTCGTAGTTACGGTCGTTGGCGAGCAGCTCCCCGAAGACAGCGGCAGCTTCATCGGTCAGGTATTTCTCGGCGAGGTAGCCGACGGTGCGGTGACCGACATTTCCCCACGAGAGCGCCGGTGGGACGGCCGCGGCCAGAAGGACGGTAGATAAACGCATCTCGATCGCGAGGTTGACTTGCTTGCGCGAGGGAGATGAGCGATGTTCAGCAGACGTCGAGGCAGACGCGGTGTTCTTATCTCATGTCGCGCGTTCCCTTCAGCTCGTCACTTCTGCGACAGTCTAACCCGTTATATCGCACTATCGACCTGTCACCTTCAACGTGGCTGCTGCCGCCGCACATCGAGACGCAGCTCTCGGAGACTTCCGCAGCTGATTGGCCGTTGAGCGTTTGTGATTGGAGGGCAACACGACAGGGCTGAGACCACCACTTGGTCCGAGACGGCGCTCACGAAAGCTCTTGCAGGGAGATCACTTGGCTCAGCAATGTGTGCTCCAGCCCCTAGGCCGAGAAGAAAGGCAAGACTGAGCGAGCTTTTCTGGGCGAGCTTTCCTGGGTGTCGAGCGTGAAACATCTACGAGTTGGCGTGGTTCAACTGAAGTCAAGCATATTGATACAGCACCAGAAAGAAAGACCTAGCGCGACGTCCCGGTCGTTGAGCTCGAACCGGTTGGCAATGATTCCCAGGGTGGGTGGGCTGCACGGCAGCATTGCGCGTCGGAGCCACAGGCCGACTTCGGGTCTCCACCGTCGGGGCCAGGGGCGATGATCTCTCGTACGTAACTCGCTGATGAGGAATCCAACCGGTCACTTTCTTCATACCCGGGTAATGCGTCTCGAGAGGCTTGGTACGGAGTGTATGCGTGAAGAAACATGTTCTGTCCAGGGCGGCCTTTCAACCACCACTGTCTCAGAACGTCGGCTACAAACCAATCATGGGCCACGCACTCCCCCGTCTGTTGGATGCCGTTGCTGAGCTCCCCGCGGGGTGGTGAGTGCCATACGGGTGAAGGGGGACGCTAAGCTCCTGCTACTGCCGAGGCGGACTTGGCTCAGCTGCCAAAGAGTGGCGTATCCAGGCTGGTGGCGTACGGCTTTGGGTATCGCTTTGAGGCTTACACGGAATACCACAGCCGTGTGCTCTCTGTGCTTCCGTTTCAAGGATTCACCGCGACCAATAACACCTCTGTTATGAGGGGCTTTTAGGTCTGGAAGTTTCTCGGAGAAGTTGAAGTGATAAGTGAGAAGTGACCGGGTGACGGGGTCAAGGGGGTGGGTGAAGAAGGTTGTTGATCGAGTCAAGCTGGCGGGGCGGGGGTTCCATTCAGAGTGTCAAACTTGTCATGAACCGTTTGCTCGATTCATGAGGTCGAGCTCGAAATAGGCACACGTTTGTTTATCCTGGGGTGCGATAAGCCAAAGCTCGCGCTAGCGATAAGATTTCCGAGCCACCAGGGGAGTTGGGAAGGTGCAATGGCAGATCGGTTCACTGTAATCTGGGGCCACGAACGACACGTCAGGCCCTGTAACCGCATCGCAAGGTCCCCCGGCCTCCCGCAATCAGCGCTGTGTCGGTGGTCCATGGCCCGTAAGCTCCAGTTCCCTGCTGGTAGCGATAAGAGCCGATAAGGATGATAGGTGCGAGACATCGCCGGATGGCTTGATATCAATGAGGAGCCAACCCATCAACCTTGCAACAGCTTTTTGTGACACACCCACCCACACACATCGGGAAGCCGCGACTCACCAGCGGAAACCAGCGTCACAGTCCACCGGCCAGTTTGTACAGAACCGCCGTCCTCATCCTGCAGTTCATCCATCCGCACGAACGCCCGCGAGTCGTGCTTACGCATAACTATCCGAGCGAGGGCAGACCCCCGCCAGACCGACTAGTGCCCGTAGCTATCGAGTGACCATCGGAGAACGACGCCGCCATGTTGGAGGACCAGTTCAGACCGGCGTTGATCGTCGTCGACTTCCAAGAAGATTTCTGCCCACCCGTGAGTAGATGAACATGTTGCCACCCCGTTCGTCGCATCCCCCAGCCTTGCAGGACTTGGCGAGGCGCGCCTCGTTCCAGAGGCCCCGAGGAAAGTGAGTTGTGCCCATGGCTGACACGGATTCGAGAACGGCTCGCTCGCCGTGGCCAACGGCCGCGACATCCATACCGTCGTCAACTCTTTACTGCGCCTGCCCTTCGTGACCAAGATCGCCACCAAGGACTGGCACCCGAGAGATCACATCTCTTTTGCGGCGAACCACGACGGCAAGCAGCCGTTTGTCGATGCCATCGACATTGTCAACCCGCAGAACGGCGCCGAGACGTTTCACACGCGGCTGTGGCCGGTGCACTGCGTGCAAGGAACACCCGGCGCAGCCCTGGTGCCGGAGCTGGATGCCTCGGCCGTCGATACCGTCATCGAAAAGGGTCAGAACAAGGACGTTGAGATGTACAGCGTCTTCTACGACAGCTTCCAGTCGCCGCGTGTGTCGGACAGCGGGCTCGCGGCGGTTCTAAAGGGCAAGGGCATCACGGACGTCTATGTGGTCGGGCTGGCTGGCGACTACTGCGTCAAGTGTACCGCGCTGGATGCGAACAAGGAAGGCTTCCGGACCTTCATCGTCGAGGAGGGCACCAGGCCGGTGGACGCTGAGAAATGGGACGAGTGCAAGGGCGAGCTGAAGGCCAGTGGTGTCAATATAGTCAGCGTGGAGGGGCCGGAGGTCCGGAGGGTTGGGGCGTCTGAACGGGGATGAGGGGCCGACACGTTGTCGTTCTTCCCCAGAGTCGTCTCCTCCGAGAAGTCGAAGGCCGCTTCATGGTTCCCTTTCTGAACAGTTCGATGCGGCGAAGGCGGAATGCTGCGTGTTTCATGGAGCAGCTTTCTTTTGGGGGATCCGTCGTATTCGGTCTCCTGGTGCGATGCGATGCGATGCGATGCGATGCGATGCGGCGCGGTGCGGGTGCGGGTGCGGTCCTGAGAGGTGCCTGGTGCACGGCATGTGTCTCCATGCAGCCTTGTCCTGATTTGAGGAGGAGGTGGTGGTGGGCGAAGCTTATCGAGATGGGGTAGACGGCAAAGCAAGGTACTGCTCACGCCCCAGTAAGATATTTACAACATTAGCAGCAAGTATCGCAGTGCTTCACCTCTGTCAGCCCCAGCATATCGGAGGGCCCCGGAATCACTCACGGCAGCCAGAACCGTCCTCAAAGGTTCGTCACACTGGCCGCGCGAAAAGCAGAGCAGTGACCTGCTGCGCCGTCGACATGGTCAGCCGTGCTTGGGTATCAGCGGGTCGCGAGGAATCCGTAGACCGGCGGCACAGCGGCACAGCGGCAGGGGGCTTGTGGATTTTCAGCTGGTCCATGCAGGCGCAGAAGGCCGAGAAGGAAGACGGGCAAGAAATCCGAGAGATCGCCAGGGGTTCGCTGCACAGATCCGATGCTGACTGACGCTGGCAGAGAACCATGCATGGTTGGAGCTTCACCGCACGAAGAATAGTGTACAGTACTGCTTGCGTGGTAGGTGCCTACCAATACCCTAAAAGGTCAAGGTAACATGAGAAAGGACCGGGAGGAGGGGCGTCGATGTGAGTGGGCAAGGGGAGGGGGTTTCCATCATATCAGATCAGGTCTGCAGGAGGGGATAGTCCGAGAGAGTAATAAAGTGGACGAGGGGGGGGGAACGAAACGCAACGACGGACTTGGTCAGAGTCCATGTCGATGTCGAGCAACATCCGGGGGAGGGGAGGGAAGGTTGACAAGGGAAGACGCCGGGCGTGACAAGGAGACGGCGTGATGGGGGATCGGGACCCGGGTGAAGCGCCGTATATGGCATGCTGAGGGTCAACCCAGCGAGGAAAAGAGTGGCATTGAGCGACGATTGAAACATTGAACTGCGTCAACAGACTCTTGCTGGCTTTACCAGTTCCCAAGTCCGGTTCGGCGGCAAGTAACGATGAGTAGACATGGAAAGAAAGTGACTGCGAAAATGCAGCGCCAGCGAACGGCAGCGGGTCCCAAAACAGGGGCCCACCGCAATTCCAGAAATGGCGCTGTTCCTATTACGGACGAGACCGTGCAGCCCGGCACCAGGTGTCGATCAGAGCCAAGACCGGTGCGCCGGCTCCGTGCAGACAGGAGCAGGTGCATTTTGCAGTTTGCCATGCCCTGGCCGAAAAGGCTGCAATAGCGGCTTTTGGGAGAGAAATGCGCGCCCAGTAACTAGATTGCGCTGAGCCCGCCTGCGCGCTTTTTCTCACCTGCTCCGAGTCTGCTTCCAGAATCCGTCGGGGAAGGACACACGCCTCGCAACACGCCTCTGCTCTGCCTCGACACGCCGCGTCTGTGGTGTCACGGCTTCTTCCTCGAAATGTCAGAAGCACGACCGAGTCGCCGCAGCAGGTGCCATGTCTGTGTTCTTCACCGTGTCTGCGGATGGTATGACGCGGCGGCCCGGCGGTGCTCTTGGAAGTTTGAGCTTCATCGCCAGAGTCAAGCTGCTGCCGCGGTCCACGGTGTCTGCCTCGTCGGCATGTCTCCCTATCCAACATGAACGATGGATTTGGGTTTGAGTGACAGCAACCGCCTACGACGGCCGTGGCCGAACCGCATGTGACAGTATTCCAAGAGCACCTCGAGAAGAAACCGACAAACTCGGGACCTCTCTCGTCGTTGGGTTACACCCCTCACTGCGGACAGGATGTCAGAATGTGAATGACGACCAAAGGCATCGAGCGAGTGCACCAGACTTGACGCGCCATCTGTGCGGTGCGGCGATGCAGCGGTGCAGCCGCAGAAGCCCCAGTTCTGGTTCTGCGGCTCCCGTGTGACACATGCCACTCCAACGCTGCCTACAGGACGCCAGTCTTCAGCGTCCAATGAGGTGGGCAGCGACTCTAGCGTCCGCCTGGCCCTTCCCAATACTGCAAACTCACTAGAGATTGAACGGTTAGCTGATTGCGACAGACCGCTATGGCAGATGCGCTGGGCGCACAAACACAAACACAAACACAGGCACGAACTCAAACCCGCCGGCGCCCCCCTCAACGTCTGCCCAGCCTGGACGAGACGAGCACTACGTACTACGTGTAGGGAGCACTGACATTCTGACAGTCCCTTCCAGTTCGAGGATACGTACCTCTCTTGTTCCACCCTGTTTACACCCGCTCGGAAATTCTCGGCACACAGTCTGCATCGCCAAATCTGGACTAACACGGTCATGCACCGCACTACATCGGCGCGGACCATCATCGGTAAATTTGCCTTTGCTGGGGCAATCCACGTCAAATCCATTGTGATTTTTTTTCTTCCTCAAGCCGTCGCCCTCGTCGTCGTCCCTGACGCTGCCGTCGGTCACCATCACCGCCCATCACAAAAACTTGCGCCAGGCGCACCAACACGAGTCCCAGCCCAACTTGCCGGGATTAGCATCATCTCAATTCCGTCCCGCCGTGGACCCACCAAGTACTTTGTCCCTCACTCGTTGTTCCCGCAAGGAACTGGCACCCGCTGCGCTGCTCTCGCTTGCTCTCTCGTTCGCCGTGTGGTGGTGTGGCCATCAACAAGCATTCGGGACGTTAATCAACACTCTTTTTATTTTATTTTCTCACCCACGCCCACTCCGCCAGCCGCTATTCCCTCCCAGGACCTTTAAACTCGCCGAATCCTCCTTGCTATCCTTTGATCTCGAGCGTGTGAGTTCTGTTCACCATCAGGTCTTTTTCTGCCCTCCCCCCCATCCCCGCTGCCCTTGGCTTGAGCACCTCGTCCTGCCTGAGGTCCTTTTCACTGGAAGCTCTCGACTCGTCCGACCCAGCTCGGTGGTCTCCATATCCAAAAAGGTACTTGGCTGCCCGTTGCATCGCGAGGGACTTGTTTATGGTCCTCCCTCCCTCCATCCACGTCCCTCTCCCCTCTTAGAGCGATCTTCCACCCCCCTTTTGCAAGGCGTCCTCTTCAACAGGAACTGCGCAAACCCACTCGCATCTCCGATTGAGCACTTCAACAGCTCCTTGCGAATTCGGCTCTACGCGACCACCACCCTCGATCTCCGACAACCCGTCACAACTATTAATTTTTTTTCACCCCTTAAACTTCTTTTTGTGTGCGGACTTTTGAGGCACTCGGGTCGCGACTCTTGAACGCAGAAGACGTCAACGGCGTCTCCTTCTCAACCGGTATGTTCCCTCCAATTGGCGCTGGCTCTGCAGCGCATCCCGCACCAACCGTCGGCGTCGCCAAAATTCCTCAACCCAAATTCCAGACCTGCTTCGTCCCAAGGCCAGCCACTCGACGTCCTTTCCCGCGCCCAACCGTCTCGAGACTAGGGGTCATGAATCGTCCGACGGCTTCAATTGCTAACTTCCAAACCACAGATTTCGCCTCGGTCCTTTACCCTTCGGCCGTTATACCCCAATGCCTTCCTAATACACGAGCCTGATACACCGCAACTTTCGCCATGATATCCTCAACACTTCTTCCCCGCCGCTTTCGGGGCGAGCAGCCTGCTGCCCAAGCCGCCGCCCCCTCCTGGGTCAACAAGAAGATCACCCCCGCCCTCAAGTTCCTCTCCAAGCTCGCCTGCTCTCATCCGATCCACACCGTTGTCATTGTGGCCGTCCTGGCCAGCACATCGTACGTTGGTCTGTTGCAGGAGAGCTTGTTCGATGCCACCATTAGCGTCCGCACCGCCGACTGGTCTTCCCTCGTCGAGGGCAGCCGGAGACTGCACGCCGGTCCCGAGACGGCCTGGAAATGGCAAAACGTCGAGGCCGAGGCCTCCATCTCGCGCGACGTCGACCACCAGGCCCTCCTGACCCTCGTCTTCCCCGAGTCCCAGTCTCCCGAGTCCGTCAACACCGCCCCGCGCACTCACGCCATCCCGATCCCCCAGAACCTGTCCATCACGTCGTTGCCCTCGACCTCCAACTCCCTGACGAGCTACTCCCAAGACAGCGCCCTTGCCTTCTCCGTCCCCTACTCCCAGGCCGCCGAGTTCCTGTCTGTTGCCCAGGAGATTCCTGATGCCACCAGCGACGAGATCGAGACGATGCACGGCAAGGAGAAGAAGATGTGGATCATGAAGGCCGCCAAGGTACACACTCGCAACAGCTTCGTCCAATGGGCTCGCAACGGCTGGACCGAGTTTCTCGACCTCCTCAAGAACGCCGAGGCTCTCGACATCTTCATCATGGTGCTCGGCTACTTGTCGATGCACCTCACCTTCGTCTCCCTCTTCCTCTCGATGCGCCGCATGGGCTCCAACTTCTGGCTCTTCACCAACGTCCTCTTCTCCTCCGTCTTCGCCTTCCTGTTTGGTTTGCTTGTCACCACCAAGCTCGGCGTCCCAATCACCATGGTCCTGCTCTCCGAAGGTCTGCCGTTCCTGGTTGTGACCATTGGTTTCGAGAAGAACATCGTTCTGACGCGCGCCGTTCTGTCTCACGCCATTGAGCACCGCAAGCCGCAGGGGAAAGGGGGCAAGAGGTCGGATGTTTCGTCCCCCAACGTCATTCAGTACGCCGTCCAGGCCGCCATCAAGGAGAAGGGCTACGAGATTGTCAAGGATTACGCCATTGAGATCGGCATCCTCGTCCTTGGCGCAGCTCGGGCGTCCAGGGCGGTCTCCAGCAGTTCTGCTTCCTCGCCGCGTGGATTCTCTTCTTCGACTGCATTCTGCTCTTCTCCTTCTACACTGCTATTTTGAGCATCAAGCTCGAGATCAACCGCATCAAGCGCCACGTCCAGATGCGCCGTGCCCTCGAGGACGACGGCGTCAGCCATCGCGTTGCCGAGAATGTGGCCAAGAGCAACGATTGGCCCGAGTCCGATGGCAAGGCCCCCAAAGAGACTTCTTTGTTCGGCAAGCAGATGAAGAGCAGCAACGTGCCCAAGTTCAAGGTGCTCATGGTCAGCGGCTTCGTCCTGATCAACGCCATCAACATCTGCACCATTCCTTTCCGCAACTCTAGCTCTCTTCCCAGCCTGGCATCTTTGACCGGCGGCCTCAGCGCCGTCGTCACGGCGCCTCCCGTTGACCCCTTCAAGGTCGCCTCGAACGGTCTGGACGCCGTTCTCGAGTCGGCCAAGGCCAACGAGCGCTCGACCGTCGTCACTGTCCTCACCCCCATCAAGTACGAGCTGGAGTACCCCTCTGTTCACTACGCTCTTCCGTCTCCTGCCGGCAAGCCCGGCCACAACGTCGACGATGAGTACGATCATTTCGAGAACTACGGAGTCGGCGGCCGCATGGTCGGCGGCATCCTGAAGAGTCTGGAGGACCCCGTTCTCTCCAAGTGGATCATCGTCGCCCTGGCCATGAGTGTCGCTCTGAACGGCTACCTGTTCAACGCTGCTCGGTGGGGCATCAAGGACCCCAACGTCCCCGACCACCAGATCGACCCCAAGGAGCTGGCCCGCGCTGAGAAGTTTAACGATACCGATTCCGCCACCCTGCCCCTTGGCGAGTACATCCCTCCTACCCCCAAGCCCGCGACGCCCTCGTCGACCGATGACGAGTCTGAACTGGCCATGACCCAGGCCAAGCCCTCGGAGCCGTCGAGCCCCGTCGAGAAGCGCACCATTGCCCAGCTGGAAAAGATGATCGCCGAGAAGCGCGTTCACGAAATGACGGACTCCGAGGTTGTGACCATGTCCCTCCGTGGCAAGATTCCCGGTTACTCTCTCGAGCGCGCTCTGAAGGACTTCACCCGGGCTGTCAAGATCCGTCGCTCCATTATTTCCCGTACCAACGCCACTTCCGACCTCACCAACAGTCTCGAGCGGTCCAAGCTGCCGTACCAGAACTACAACTGGGAGCGCGTCTTTGGCGCCTGCTGCGAAAACGTCATCGGTTACTTGCCCCTGCCTGTCGGTGTTGCCGGCCCCCTGGTTATCGACGGACAGAGCTACTTCCTCCCTATGGCTACCACCGAGGGTGTCTTGGTTGCCAGTGCTAGCCGTGGCTGCAAGGCCATCAACTCTGGTGGCGGTGCCGTCACTGTCCTCACTGGCGACGGCATGACACGTGGACCTTGTGTCAGCTTTGAGACCCTCGAGCGCGCCGGTGCTGCTAAAATCTGGCTTGACTCCGACGCTGGCCAGGCGGTCATGAAGAAGGCCTTCAACTCCACTAGCAACTTCGCCCGTCTCCAGACGATGAAGACGGCGCTCGCCGGCACCAACCTGTACATCCGTTTCAAGACGACGACCGGCGATGCCATGGGCATGAACATGATTTCCAAGGGTGTCGAGCACGCCCTCTCCGTCATGGCGTCTGAGGGCTTCGAGGACATGAGCATCGTCTCGGTCTCTGGTAACTACTGCACGGACAAAAAGGCAGCCGCCATCAACTGGATTGACGGACGTGGAAAGAGCGTCGTCGCCGAGGCCATCATCCCCGGCGATGTCGTCAAGAACGTGCTCAAGAGTGACGTCGATACCCTCGTCCAGCTCAACGTCGACAAGAACCTGATCGGCTCCGCCATGGCTGGTTCGGTCGGTGGATTCAATGCCCACGCCGCCAACATCGTTGCCGCCATTTTCCTCGCTACGGGTCAGGACCCTGCCCAAGTGGTGGAGAGTGCCAACTGTATCACCATCATGAAGAAGTAAGTCTACTCTCCCTCTTTGGCGACATGACGATGCTGACCGTATTCAGCCTCCGTGGTTCTCTCCAGATCTCCGTTTCCATGCCGTCTCTCGAAGTCGGTACCCTGGGAGGCGGCACCATCCTCGAGCCCCAGAGCGCCATGCTCGACATGCTCGGCGTCCGCGGTCCTCACCCCACGACCCCCGGCGAGAACTCGCGCCGTCTCGCTCGCATCATCGCTGCCGGTGTTTTGGCTGGAGAGTTGTCGCTGTGCAGTGCATTGGCGGCAGGCCACCTCGTCAGGGCTCACATGCAGCACAACCGCTCTGCGCCTCCCACGCGGAGCAACACCCCGGCTCCGGCTAGCGGAACCATGACCCCCGTTGGCCTGGCCATGACCAGCGCTGTGGAGAAGGCAGCCAGCAAGAGTGCGGCAGCCGTTGAACGGGCGCGTCGTTGAGTTCGGCGTATTGCCCTATGTAAGCAACAAGGGCACGAGACATAATTACGGAGTTTGGGGATAGAGCAAACATCACATGGCGATTGAGATACACCATTTTCGCGCACGCTGCATTGCGCTCACAGTGGTACGAGGAAGAAATCATGCCCCTCGCGAGAGGGTGCGCTGGCCATGCCAGCTTGTATGTAGAATCAGATACATAAGAGCTTCTTTGTCCTAGATGAGTTCTGGTGGTCGCCCATGTGCTGCTGATTATAACTCCTAACAAGCTGAAAGTCCTCGGACAAAAAAGGGAGGAGGGCGGCATTCAGAAGGCCATCCCATGCGCCACAGATGCTGCTGCCTTCAGATAGGTGGCTGGAGCATGTGTGCTTAGTCAGTTGTGGCGTGGACTCTTTCGACGCCTTCACCACCACCACCACCACCACCGAATCCTCGACGGCGCTGTGACGTTCCACCAACATATCAACGAATGGTAACTCCACTGCCCTGAGAACCTACTTTAAGACCACTCAGTTGCTACTCTTGCTACTCTGCATTGCGTAACCAAATGGAACAATGCCGCCCACAACTACGTTGACCTGCTCCCGCTGCCATTCACGTCCTCGATCACGCAGCCTTTCCTCGCTCAACAAACATTTTTGAGTATTGCCGGCATCATAGGTCTACAATGCAAGATAGCTCATGCAGGACTCCGGGATCAAAAGGGGCTAAAATGCCAAGCATCCTGACATCAAGGATGCCGGTCTGCTAGTCTGGGTTACGTCTCATAGGATTCAAGGCAACGCAGGCAGCAACCCCTCTCTCTGCGGACTGTGCCGCCTTGCACGACCTCGAACCATACAAAATCTCGAGGCTGTCTTTGTGCAGTCTTTCTTTTGAGCACCTTTTGAAAT
Source organism: Colletotrichum coccodes (assembly GCA_020466075.1). Lineage (NCBI taxonomy): Eukaryota > Fungi > Ascomycota > Sordariomycetes > Glomerellales > Glomerellaceae > Colletotrichum > Colletotrichum coccodes. The sequence continues at coordinate 22,948 of JAIMZG010001188.1, forward strand.
TAGTTTGACTCACACGGCGCTCGGCTCCGTCAATTTGATGCCTTTCCGGGGGGCCGATGACTCCTCTCGGCCGTCTGAGCGGGGTACGGCTGCCTGCATCCTGCCTGGCTCTTCGGGTACCTGGCCTACCATGCTAGGCCGGGCTTCTATAGAGCACCTTGAGTGACCCTTAGCGAGTATAAAAGAGCCCGCACGTCGATTGCCATTATCAACCTTTACCGACATCAAACAGCTCTTCGACACATCTCTCCCTAGTTCCAAGAGCCAGTAACCTCCTCTCTCTCTCTCCCTCTATCAAGGCTACGTATCAGACACAATGGCACGCACGAAAGGGATGGGTCGGAGGGCCGGTCAGCCGAGTGATGAGCCTCTCGACGAAGAGGATCAGCAGGAAATCAACAACATCTTGACCGATGAGGACAAGCGACGCCGTGAGGAGCTTGAGAAGGCTCCCATGCAAGTCGAGCTGAAACATCTCGAGAAGAAATGGACCAAGAAGGGCCACGCATTCATCACCGAGCCAAAGGAGGACGAGGATGTCCCCGAGCAGAAGGTTAACTGGTACGAGAAATATGCTCTCTGCGTAAGTCCCCTTTGCTGTACTGGTGTTACTATCCCATCTTATTGTGTCTCTCCTAGATCACCCGCCAGTACGACAGTCAGAACAAGTATATCTGCCGAACATCCCTAGAGGTGAACTCCCCCGGCCTCAAGGAAATACTCGGAGAAGTCATCGGCAACAAGTACCCCGGCCAGTCCTACACGACCGTTAACATTGCTGTCGACTTTCCTCCTCGCAGTCTGTATCACTACCGTCGTGAGCTGGCCGAGGCTGCTGAGAGTCTTGACCCCGAGTCAGAGGGAGCTCGGCACATGCCAGTTCTGCTCGACTTCATCGATGATGAGTTTGACGATGCCATCACAAAGGGAGGAAACCTGCTCGAACAGGGACTGATGAGCTATGAGCACCTCTGGACAATCTTCCGACCCGGAAGTCTCGTCTACGCCACCCGGCTGAGCCAGCCCCGCGTGTACAGGCTCAACAGCTACCAGTGCACATGTGGTCAATGCCCTGGTCTTCAACTCAGCGTCGAGTACGTTGACTTTGACGGCGATGAGTTCGGAACGAGAGACGAGTGCCTTCTTATCCCTGCATTTGCCGGGGCCGCCCAGATTGCCTCGCTCAACACCCTCCCTCTGGAGCACCACCCCGACCCTGACGCGGTCAGAGGCTTGCTTGTCGAGCGCGGTCGACGTTGGGAGGCCCTCGCCGGGCAGAACTTCCGACAGTATAAGGGTGTAGCCCTGGACAACCACAACCACCGTTTCAACATCGACGGCCGTATCATGGTCGACGCGGAGACGCACCACCGTATCATGGCGAACTACGCCTTCAACGTCGACCCTTTCCCCAAGCCCTGGGCCAGAAGCGGAAGCAATCCGACGAAAGCGACGACATGGAACTCGTTCCCAGAGAGACCGCCGAGTTTCCACCTCTCACGGACGAGCAGGCCCTGCTGGCCAGCCCCATGGTCCGTGGCTTCAGCTTCACCGAGAAGAAATTTCTCGACTTCTTCGTGGACAAGATTAGCCCAATCGAGTGGAACACCCGGTGCTTCGAGCAGCTCGTTCTCCCCGACTCGCAAAAGGAGCTCGTGCAGGCGCTGGTCGCGGAGCACACCGCCCGCACCACGGACCCGAGCTCGTCCGCCTTCGACGACATAGTCAAGGGCAAGGGCCGCGGTCTCATCCTAGTCCTTCACGGGCCCCCGGGCGTAGGCAAGACCCTGACGGCGGAGTGCGTGGCGGAATTCAGCCGTCGGCCGCTGTACATTGTCTCCTCGGGCGACCTCGGCACGTCGGCCGGGGCGCTCGACGAGAAGCTGAGCAAGACGCTCGACCTGGCGAGCACGTGGAAGGCTGTGCTTCTTATTGACGAGGCCGACGTCTTCCTCGAGCGCCGCTCGCTGCACGACATGGAGCGCAACAGCCTCGTGTCCATCTTCCTGCGGACGCTCGAGTACTACAGCGGCATCCTCTTCATGACGACGAACCGCGTCCGCACGTTTGACGACGCCTTCAAGAGCCGGATTCACGTGCCGCTCAAGTACGATGACTTGCCGCGCGAGAGCAGGATGAAGGTGTGGAAAAATTTCCTGGAGAACGTCGAGGGCGGGGTAGACATCGACGACGAGGGGTACGAGAAGCTTGCCGAGGGGAAGCTGAATGGGCGGCAGATTAAGAACGTCGTCAGGACGGCCAAGAGCCTCGCTGCGCACAAGAAGCGGAGATTGGACTGCGGGCAGTTGCAGCAGGTTGTGGATATCCAGATGACGTTTGAGAGGGAGCTGGATTCCGGGGAGGGGGATATCGACGCCGTGGTGCGATAGGGGGTTGCGAATGTTGTTGGCGGGGGGAGAGACGCCCGGTCTTGGGTTCGTTGTGTAAGCTTTTCCTGGACGTCGTCTCTAGTAATAATGAGACACCACAGCGACAATTCTAGTGATTTCTTCTCAAGTATCAACTGGGTGGCGGTTTCGCCGCTCTTGGAGCAGGACTTTTCAGTCCCGATCGCATGTTATTCGTTGGATATAGATATGTCATATTCTAAAATGACCAAGGGTTATGCAGGCTCAAGACCACCATCGAGTTGGCCAACGGCAGGTTCTCAGCCCGTGCATTTCGCGGTGCTAGAGCTTGCAGACATGCAGAGCCCTGTTCTACATTGGCTTCGACAACCTCGCTGGCATGGATTAAGTGGTACATGTATCGGGTTTGCCATAATTGGGGGCGCCCGTCTACTACCTACTACGGTCGGAGGCCAAAG